>JAVTVY010016567.1:0-62975 GCA_036873755.1 Hanleya hanleyi | reverse complement strand
ATGGACTTGACGCGAGAGCTGCGATGTTCTATAGGACAAACTTGATTGGAGAGCTGCAATGATCTGAAGGCAGTGATGTTCTGTAGAACAGATTTGATTGGAGCAGCCATGATGTTTTAAAGGACAAATTTGATTAGAGGAGTGGAGATGCTCTCGTTTCTCCGATATAGGATTCGCAGAATATGTTGTATTATACGTATGGTTGACTTCCACGAGATTAAACTTCATACTGTCACTGTTTGTGGATGAATATATCAAGGAGTCGGAAAATCAATCCTCGATCTAATAGGAATGACTTAGTCATGTTTGAAATGACTGGGGTTGTTATGCAGAAACAATTGGATTCATTCTGTGTCTCGAATGATGTTTCAGGTGTCGATTTTAGTAAGATTGACTTGAGATCATGTGATGATTCAACCCGTGTGAGATCCTTTTATATACTCAGTTACACACGTCTTTATCTGTTACGTACGTTGAAGTGTGTGTGCGTTCTCGCGTTGTATCTGTAACGCGTATCTGCAATGACAAGCCGTCATGGTGGGACAGAACGGTCGGTCTGGGGGAAATACGAAGGGTAGCGGCTGCACAAGAGGATGCGGTGTGTTGGCTGGACATTTGAAAAAAAAACTAAAGGAAGATGAAGGGTCTGACTGCCACAAAGTCGACGTTCTCTTTGCTCGATGCTGTGCTGCCGGTATTGAAAACACAGGTCAAGCAGATGTTGAACACGACATGGAAAATGATGCAGGCATCGAAGCTGGGACAAATTATGTTCAACCCGTTGAGGCAGTGGAGGTGGGAAGAGAATTAGCTTCGAATGATATACAGCATGGTATAAAAATACTGTACAGAGGAATCTATTCAATAGAAATTTTGAAAGCAACAGCTGTAAATAATTTTAAAAGCAGATGATCAGATTAAAGGTGAACTGCAAAGCTTTTAATTTTATCTAAATTGTTGCTTATATAGATCTTGTCTAATGTGACATAACTTTTATACGTTTTTGGGGCAAATATAGTTCGCAAAATTGTACTAATAACAATATTTAAGTTATCCTGTTATAAATCCGTCTTGAAAACTTGCATCGCTTGTCTCTCTTGGTTTGTAGAACGTTATGACGTCATAGTGGTCCCCTTCATTCAAGTTTTATTCAAATGTGACGTCATGCTACGTCGGATGAATGAACGAGGGCCACTATAACGTCATGATGTTCCAAAAACAACGGGAGGCAAGCGATGACGTTTTTAAAAGTTCTGGCTCTCGGTATAAGTTTTGACTTCTCATATACCCACAATAAAACAATAACCCACAGAACTATTACCACACATAATTGTAACAACTATAGAAGTTCTTGTTTTATGACATTTTAACAGAACATTGGAAAGCTTTTCAGTTCACCTTTAAACAAGAAGTAAAATGTGCATGATATGCTTGTCTGATCGACAAGACATGTGCAGCCAGGAATCGGTTAGAGCATCAAGGGTCCCAGAGTTTCTCGGTGCCTAGGCGGCCCCTGAGCCCTAGTCTAATCAGCAAAAAGTTTAGTTGTTATTAGTTTAGTCAAAGTTGACATCATGGTATAGTATCAATCCGACAGCACGTGGAAGTAAATGATCTGGAAATTCATGCAGCAAGTCCCTGCTCAACTTTGTCATTTTGAAACACAAGCAAGATCAGCCTGAATGTGGTGAAAATTTGGAAAAAAAGAAGTAAATTGTTCATTATCTACAGGTATCTGACAAGACATTTAAATAGCCAGAAATGGGCTCGAATGCTCCTGAGAGCATCTAAGACCCCAGAGCTTCCAGGGGCCCGGCCTGTACGCTACGCCTCGCTGCGCTCGGCATTATTTTTTTCAAATAAGGACACTACTTCAAATTCCTGGATATAACCCTGTCTCAGATATGAGGGATCCAACTTGACCAGTATGCATCCATAAAGTACCGACATTGCTCAAAGTCAGAAATCCAGACACTCAATTTTCCATACCTTAAAGGTGAAATTCGACATCTTTCTGATGAATTGTGTTGGCCTAGCTGGACATCATAACACCATTCAAAGATAAATTGATGTCATAAATGTTATGTTAACAAAGTTATGTTTCTGTTTTATATATCTTAAAATACACATTACGGTAATTCCCTTAATAATTTGATCACCGGAAGTGCAGCAAAAATGGCTTATACAATGGAAAGAGTCTTCATGGCACCAACTACAAATTGTCACATTTAGTCATTATGTGGGTTTTGTTTTAAAAGAAGAATAGAAATGTTACTTGTTCTCAGTGTTTGAGTAACAGAGTTGAAAAGTGAACTTCCTGTGATTGAATCATTAGGGGAATTACCGTACTGAACAAATCAAACACTTCAGAGCTATTATAACAAATCTTCACAGCTCCCCTTCAAATTCAATCTAGTCTGCAAAACCGGGTTGGCCAGGATCCAAAAACTGTCTGTCCAAAAATGCCATTTTGCCAAATTTTACCTGTCCACTTTCTATTCTATTATCTCTTCCATGTTAAATTTTCCAATTGTTGCATGTCTAAAAGTGGAATATGCCTGTCCAGTGGACAGGTGGATGGGTCTCTGGCTAACACCATGCTACAAAAATGAAATTTTAAACTTTTCCATCTTCCCCTTCATATGAGGGTACACCAACTTTATGGGGTGAGTATGATTTAACGACACGTTCAACAATCTTTGGGTCATATCATGATGTTTGGGTACTTTTACTTTTGACACCCAGGAACACATTTTCTATTTCTTTTCCTATGTGGGTACCCTTCCCTAGTTAGAACCTCTTACGACAAGCTGTCTGAGAAGCTGAGGTCTATTCTTACCCAATCTTAATAAATTTATATCCTATCAATGCTCCCCAATCGTATATGTCGCTATGTAGGATCTTACTGATTTCAATTGAATTTGGTGTTCAGAGCACCCAGTTCATAAATATTTAATAGACTTTTGAATTCATAGCTGCATTTTAACTACTTCACTTGCAGTCGTAGAGGCGGGATAGGGTCATGGTCTCTGCTTTAACCCAAGGTTTACGCCAAGGACCAGTTCATAATTCTACCCCGCATTATTGTTCCAACCTGGCGGGAGGAAAACTCATCAGCTTGGCATGTGATTCGGCTGAGCCAACCAGAAAGCACTTACCATTATGTCTCCTTCAAAGCACTATGAAGAGCTCTCGGGATTGGTTGACACTCGCGTTACTGCAAGCCGGTTAGATCCTGCAAGCGACATATCCAAATGGGGGAGCAGATAGGATTTAATTTTAATGAGATTGATTCTTACCAGTACCTCAAGTGTGCACAATGATGACAGGTAAAATACCAGGAGTCCAATGGGGTCGAACTTTATGGATGCCCCACCCCCACAACACCTTACCAGTGAGTGTCCAGATATATCTGCTCTAATTTTCAGCATGTTCGGTGTGAAGGCAGCAAAGGTGCAGACCAATGTAGCATACACAACATATAGCACTAATTATTCGCTAAATATATTTGACCAATGGAATACATCCATCAATCAATACTGACCATACAAATTACAAGGAGCGGCCTGGATAGTCTCAACAACGAATCTTGCCGTACAATTTCTCACCTCACTCGCTCATCCAGAAACTTATTTTCATAACACAATCACCATGGTAACATGCAAGTATATCTACAGAAGAGTAATAGAGTTTACATTTTACAAGTTGGTCGTCTAAACAAGTTGTTAATTATCCATGGCACAAACTTGGTCCAAACCCAGGTCTAATATACAGGCACCCACAACATATCATCTTAGCTCTCGGCTTACGTGAGCGCGTAGATCTATGCAATATCACTATATACATGCGCCACTATGTTTTCTTTCTATCTGCAATACTTTGTTTGTTTTTCTTTCTTTTCTTAATCTAAACTCCTGAAATACCAGAATATGCTGTGTTTATTAGGTGCATAAATTATTGTAATTTAAGAGTCACCCTCCCTCTTACTCCTAGACAGGGGGAATAGAACCAAAGTTCTAGGGTAATTAACCCAGTAAAACCCCAGTCCTCCACCTTCCCGCAAAACAGTTCTCAATTGGTCACCCCCTGATTTTATGGTGGGAAAATTCACTTCCCATGGTTATAAGAGCATTTAGTGCAGTTTAAATTATCTCTTCATGTCAATGTATCATTTACCTTCTTAAAACTTAATTTGCTGTATCAATGTACCTAACAGGGTTCACAGAATTCCATTTAATGAAAATTCCAGGATTTTTGCAGGTCGATAAAAAATGCCATTTTCCAGGAGTTTCTAGCACAAATATTACACAAGTTGTGTCACGATTATTAGCCTAGTATTGATCTATGTATGAAAGACACATCAGTGATTGTTGGAACCAAAAATGTGATTTTCCTGAAGTTTCCAGGAGGTAAACCTAATTTTAAATACATGTATATAAGCACTTTTCAGGATGGTATTCATATTTCAGAGGTTTTCAAGAGGTATATGAATGTCATATTAGACAGTTTAGTAAGAAATACAGTGAAACCTGTGAGTACCAACACCTGGATAAACCGACCAACCTCTAAATACTGACATCATCTTGGGTCTCAATATTTAAATTTAAGGCAGTTTGAACCCTGGTAAACCAAAACCCTGTCAAAACCGACACTATCATCTGGTCCTGGTTTACACAGGCTTCACTCCAGTTGGTACAAAATCTAAATAATAAACTCACCTCCCTAGCTTCAGTGTCAATGCTATTTTCCTCAAGAAAATCATGTAAGCGCACACAATGTTTACACCCACAGTGGAGAAGAACAAAGCAGTAATTAATGTTATCTGCCAGAACCAGACCACCAAACAACAACAACAGGATATGGATCTATTTCCTAGAGCTACTCAACCTGTGATGGCAAACCTCTTATGTAGCTGAGGCATATTACTGCTGCACCAGTCGTAGTACAGAGGGGGGAGTTATATATAGTGCACTTGCAGCTCCTGGTTTATCTACATGTAAATGTAAGTATAGTATAACACCATGGCAAGAGTTCAGTTATACCCAGGTGTAGGTGTGTGGAAACTGGCAGAGTTTATCAACTACTGGGTAAACGATTTGTCAAGTCTGTAGAACAGTAATCACAGATGTCCCTCAATAGATCTGCTGTATGTCCATGGGTGGAATTCAGCCCATCAATTATAGCCACAGCAATCAGCAATGATGTGGCCAATGCCATCGCAAAAGTAAGTTTGACTCGGAAGTTTTTAACACTGTTAGATGGTAAATATTTTGATGCCACTGTAAGAATTTTCAGCAGAAGGAATCATAATTGCAGGGGCACTCGGATGAGGAGGGTTTGTTATGTTAGGATTGTCTACTGCCTGTGTGAGAGACGGAAGTTGGCAGATTGGGGTGGGGTGGGGGGGGGGGAGGCTTGGGTGCAGCAGGGTAAATAGAAATTCACAAAGACAGCCTCTCAATTCACCACGGCAATCAGCAATTGCCGAGGTAAATGCTGTGGCATAATCAGTTCACCTCAGCAATATTTAACATGGTGTTAAATAGGAATTATTTTAATATGACATTATTTTTGCCGCGGTGAGTTTTCCGAATCATGTGGGCTGCAAAGATGTATCGAGGATTGAGTGAGTGAATAGGATTAAAGGCCGTTTTCAACAATGTTTCAGTCATACTACAGTGGTGCCTACATGTGCCAGGACATGAGAGTGCCAACTGATCAGCCCAATCAGTACAGCATATCCAGGACTGAATGGGCGAGTGAGTGAGTAGGATTTAACGTCGTTTTCAACATTGTTTCAGTCATATCACGACGGTGCCTACATGTGCCAGAACACGAGAGTGTCCACAGTTCCTATTATTCTGGACACTGATCAGCCCAGTCAGTACAGCACCCGGTCACCTGAATGGGCGAATGGATATATGGCCGGGGAGGGAGTGGGGCGATCACATTAGGCATACAATTCACAATATTACAAACTCCTATCATTCATACCATACCATGTTTGAATAGATCACAGCTGTGCGCTGGTTTACCAGGAATTCAGATGAATTATTAGTGACTGCCCCCCCCCCCCCACACACACATCACACAATCATCCAATATGTGATACAAGGTATAGGTATAGGTTTTGAATAATATATACATATATTATCATAGATCTGTGGCACCATAGTTATTCTGGAGGTAATTAAAGTGGATACATGTAGCGCCCGATGTGGGGCTCAGAATCCTTAAAGTGGATACATGTAGTGGGTGTACACAATTGCCCCTAGGGGATCAGTATCCTTAAGGTGGATACATGTAGTCGGTGTGCACAATTGCCCCTTGGGGATCAGTATCCTTAAGGTGGATACATGTAGTGGGTGTGCACAATTTCCCCTAGGGACTCAGCATCCTTAAGGTGGATACATGTAGTGGGTGTGCACAATTGCCCTTAGGGGTTCAGTATCCTTAAGGTGGATACATGTAGTGGGTGTGCACAATTGTCCCTAGGGACTCAGCATCCTTAAGGTGGATACATGTAGTGGGTGTACACAATTGCCCTTAGGGGTTCAGTATCCTTAAGGTGGATACATGTAGTGGGTGTGCACAATTGTCCCTAGGGACTCAGCATCCTTAAGGTGGATACATGTAGTGGGTGTACACAATTGCCCCCAGGGGCTCAGCATCCTTAAGGTGGATACATGTAGTGGGTGTGCACAATTGTCCCTAGGGACTCAGCATCCTTAAGGTGGATACATGTAGTGGGTGTGCACAATTGCCCTTAGGGGTTCAGTATCCTTAAGGTGGATACATGTAGTGGGTGTGCACCATTGTCCCTAGGGACTCAGCATCGTTAAGGTGGATACATGTAGTGGGTGTACACAATTGCCCTTAGGGGTTCAGTATCCTTAAGGTGGATACATGTAGTGGGTGTGCACAATTGTCCCTAGGGACTCAGCATCCTTAAGGTGGATACATGTGAGTAGGTGTGCACAATTGCCCATAGGGTTTCAGTATCCTTAAGGTGGATACATGTAGTGGAGTGTGCACAATTGTCCCTAGGGACTCAGCATCCTTAAAGGTGGATTACATGTAGTGGGTGTACACAAATTTGCCCTTAGGGGTTCAGTATCGCTTAAGGTGGATACATGCTTGAGTGGTGTGCCACAATTGTCCCTAGGGACTCAGCATCCTTAAGGTGGATACATGTAGTGGGTGTACAGAATTGCCCCATTGGGGGCTCAGCATCCCTTAAGGTGGATACATGTAGTGGGTGTGCACAATTGTCCCTAGGGACTCAGCATCATAAGGTGGATACATGTAGTGGGTGTGCACAATTTCCCTAGGGACTCAGCATCCTTAAGGTGGATGATACATGTAGTGGGTGTGCACAATTGCCCTTAGGGGTTCAGTATCCTTAAGGTGGATACATGTAGTGGGGTGTGCACAATTTCCCCTCAGGGACTCAGCATCCTTAAGATTGGATACATGTAGTGGAATTATTACAATTGCCCTTAGGGGTTCAGTATCCTTAAGGTGGATACATGTAGTGGGTGTGCACAATTGTCCCTAGGGACTCAGCATCCTTAAGGTGGATACATGTAGTCGGTGTGCACAATTGCCCCTTGGGGATCAGTATCCTTAAGGTGGATACATGTAGTGGGTGTGCACAATTTCCCCTAGGGACTCAGCATCCTTAAGGTGGAGACATGTAGTGGGTGTGCACAATTGCCCTTAGGGGTTCAGTATCCTTAAGGTGGATACATGTAGTGGGTGTGCACAATTGTCCCTAGGGACTCAGCATCCTTAAGGTGGATACATGTAGTGGGTGTGCACAATTGCCCTTAGGGGTTCAGTATCCTTAAGGTGGATACATGTAGTGGGTGTGCACAATTGTCCCTAGGGACTCAGCATCCTTAAGGTGGATACATGTAGTGGGTGTACACAATTGCCCTTAGGGGTTCAGTATCCTTAAGGTGGATACATGTAGTGGGTGTGCACAATTGTCCCTAGGGACTCAGCATCCTTAAGGTGGATACATGTAGTGGGTGTACAGAATTGCCCCCAGGGGCTCAGCATCCTTAAGGTGGATACATGTAGTGGGTGTGCACAATTGTCCCTAGGGACTCAGCATCCTTAAGGTGGATACATGTAGTGGGTGTGCACAATTTCCCCTAGGGACTCAGCATCCTTAAGGTGGATACATGTAGTGGGTGTGCACAATTGCCCTTAGGGGTTCAGTATCCTTAAGGTGGATACATGTAGTGGGTGTGCACAATTGTCCCTAGGGACTCAGCATCCTTAAGGTGGATACATGTAGTGGGTGTGCACAATTGCCCTTAGGGGTTCAGTATCCTTAAGGTGGATACATGTAGTGGGTGTGCACAATTGTCCCTAGGGACTCAGCATCCTTAAGGTGGATACATGTAGTGGGTGTACACAATTGCCCCCAGGGGCTCAGCATCCTTAAGGTGGATACATGTAGTGGGTGTGCACAATTGTCCCTAGGGACTCAGCATCCTTAAGGTGGATACATGTAGTGGGTGTGCACAATTGCCCTTAGGGGTTCAGTATCCTTAAGGTGGATACATGTAGTGGGTGTGCACCATTGTCCCTAGGGACTCAGCATCGTTAAGGTGGATACATGTAGTGGGTGTACACAATTGCCCTTAGGGGTTCAGTATCCTTAAGGTGGATACATGTAGTGGGTGTGCACAATTGTCCCTAGGGACTCAGCATCCTTAAGGTGGATACATGCAGTGGGTGTGCACAATTGCCCTTAGGGGTTCAGTATCCTTAAGGTGGATACATGTAGTGGGTGTGCACAATTGTCCCTAGGGACTCAGCATCCTTAAGGTGGATACATGTAGTGGGTGTGCACAATTGCCCTTAGGGGTTCAGTATCCTTAAGGTGGATACATGTAGTGGGTGTGCACCATTGTCCCTAGGGACTCAGCATCGTTAAGGTGGATACATGTAGTGGGTGTACACAATTGCCCTTAGGGGTTCAGTATCCTTAAGGTGGATACATGTAGTGGGTGTGCACAATTGTCCCTAGGGACTCAGCATCCTTAAGGTGGATACATGTAGTGGGTGTACACAATTGCCCTCAGGGGCTCAGCATCCTTAAGGTGGAGACATGTAGTGGGTGTACACAATTGCCCTTAGGAGTTCAGTATCCTTAAGGTGGATACATGTACAACATGGCAAACTCACTGTATTACATGTATGCAAATGTAGATGATATAAATGTTTTGTAAGTTTGCCAAAATTGACTTTAAACTATGCTCGCTCAATATTCAACCAGATTTTAATTTTGGAGCGCAATAATTAACCTTCCCAAACTATAGCATTTCCTTGTTTGAGAATTCAGTGAGCCTTGACCTTATGGCCTTAAATTCACAGGGTGTTTCTTCCCTCTTGATATATATATATATGTGAAGTTCAGACACAATGCATAACGTAGAACTAGAGACATCACAGCTCAAAATGAACCATAATTTGGTCATACATATATACCTGAAATTTGGTCTCATTCCACAGCCCTGAATCCAGATTTTCAACTATTTTCTGATCTCCAATTTGGTATTTGACGCATCATCTCCCTCTGTGTATCCACTCACACAAGCCCTGTGGGGTTCCCGGGGATTGACCTGGGGTGTCGTTGTGCACACTCCAGGTCATGGTAAGAATAGACCTCAGCTCCTCAGAGAGCTTGCCATGAGAGGCGACTAACTGGGGTACCCGTGGGGTTCCCGGATGTTAAAAGGAATAGGACCCTACCCATGTGGTTTTCGGGTGCAAAAAGGAATAGGAACTAAACATCGTGATATGACTGAAATAGTGTTGAAAGCGACGTTAAATCATTCCACTCACACAAATATTGTGACTGTTCATGTAGATGACATGAGAAGGCACCAAGTGGTTCAACCTAAAAGAATAGTTTTCCACCCACGTCAAATTTTATTGTCAATATGACGGAACATTTCCTGCCTGCATATAAAGTCGCATTCAGGTGATGCCATCTATGGGCACATGCAATCTTCTGGCATGATATCCACGTCTAAATTTCGTTCTAATTTTATTGTCAGAAAAAAAAAATCCAGTTAGCCCCCCAGATGGCACCGACTACATGTAAGGACATATGCAGACGAATCACAAACAAGTGACATATCTTGTGGCAAGGAATCCACATGAAAATTTTTGAAAGAAACTGTTAATTCTTCTCTAAGTTATAATCAAGTTATCGAGAAACAAAAATTCCAAGTGGGGGAGGGGGGATTTGGTTGAATGTCACACTCAAGGTTGTTTCACTTACATGGTGACAGTCAGTTTGGTCGGTGGAGGAAGCCGGAGTACCCAGAGAGAACCACCGACGTCGGCAAGTAACTGACAAACTTTCACACATGGACCAGCTGAGCTCGAACCCGTGCCGGTTCAGTGGTGTGAGGCTAGCGGTCACCAGCAAAGTGCCTTAGACCACTCGGCCACCGAGGGCCCCCGAATTTCAAGCAGGCCTCCAGGTAGAGCTAGTTATGGCTGTTTGGAGACGGATAAATTCCCAAAATTAAGTGACATATTTTGGCAACAGTTGGGAAGAATCTGTTAATTCTAAGTCTACAAACACAATTTTGATTTAGCCTTCAGTGACGAAATCTATGGTGGACAGACAGAAAGCACGATCACGTAATACATGTACATGTATGTTGACCATGGTGACAGGCGAGTATAAAGTACAAGCCTCATCAAGCGGTATGTCTTGTTGCTACTCATCCAAAACAACAAGGAAATCACCTGTTTGGTTAAACCATGCAACATACGTCATCTAGCGCATTACTTGTATATTGTTGCCTTTTCAGTAGACATGTCTGGAAATTATGCTGATAAGTGGGTGTACAAATGTACTTGAGTCAACTTTACACAATTGTGAGCATGCATTCAGCCAGAACTTCACTCTCAATAGACGTCTATACATTTTTTCAAGCCATGCAAATGGTTAGTACGGTGCAAAGAATTAGTATAAGCATGTAGTTGTGAAAAAGTACATCACCCGTGTAAAATGTCGAGTTTAAATTAGGCTCAATCAATAGCGCATAAATATGATAAACGTCAGACCTATTTCTCCATATTACAGAGCCGGAAAAATTCCCCTGACAGGTAATTTTTATGAGACACAGGAAGAAAGGGTACATGCACCCGTCAAAGAGACGGATAGCAAAGAAACGTTGAATTCTAATTGATGCAATCTTTATAAAGACTCTTCTCTACCAAGTTCTATTGGGATGAGAATGTTAGCAATGAATTTGTCACTTTTAAAACGCTGAGGTTTATTCATTTCTTGATTTTCTTTTCAAATTTCGTCTTTCATGCAACATAGTAATACCAATGCAGGATCACAATTTCAATTAGTCATTGCAAGTCTTCTCACGCGTGGATCTGTCAAGATCGACCTGGACGTAAAAACTACTAAACCTAGCTTCCACTATCTTCACATTTCAAGTTGAATACTACACTATTAAAACGTTCCTTCATTTACCTTGACCAAATGAATTGGTTAAACTGTTCCAAACCGTGAATGCACGTGATGTCATATATCCAACCAAGATATGAGCTTGCCAACACCGTGCAGCGAGGATTTTCTCTGATATCTGTGGGACTTCCAAATATGGCAAGTGGTGGTTATATTGATTTCTCAACGGGAAATGTTTATTTCCTTCGAATAGCCAATCAAGTTTGAATTTTTAAGAGGTCATACAGTTGTACTTCTCCTGATATGGATCAAGGAATATTTATAGAGCTATGACATATCACCAAACCATATTCTGATCAGAAAATGTGTCATGTTCAGCCAAGGCAATACATATAGTGTTCGACTTGGTTTATGCGAAGATGAGCTACCACCATTACCAATGGAAATGAATGGCTTGACACATCACCTCGGCGTGACATTATGTGTGCAATGACGTTGTTTCATGTCTCCTACAACCAAAGGCAGGCCTGCAAGTGGTTCACAGAGAAAATACAGAAGGAAATTTGCCAAAATATAGGAGAAATATAGGGATTTTCTCAATAAAATATAGGAAAATATAGGAAATAAAGGAGTGTAAGACAGGTCACTACTACATTGTAGGTTCCAAACTTGGTACTTTTCTGGTGTTTAATCAAATTAGTTTCACTGAATGTGATCATAGTGGTGGTGATTGAGGAGACCCATTCTGCTGCTTGGTTCAACAAAGAGAAATTTAAATGTTTTCATAATTGCCAAGCGAAGCTAGGCAAAACAAATTTTCTGAAATTTATTTTCTTATGCAAATTTGACTCATTTCAGACCATTGGTGAAAGTTTTCATGAGAAAAAGTCAAAATATAGGAAATATAGGAGGTTTTGAGTAAAATATAGGAAAATATAGGGATGACTGAAAAATATAGGAGGCACTTGCAGCTAGGCCTGTCACTCTCTCCAATATCACTTTTAAAAAGCTGAATTCTGATTTGCAAACCGTCATCGCTTATCTTTCATTGATTGCGCTGTCACGTCAGACCAGCCTCCCGAAGACTGAACATTACAAGTATTGATGTCCAACCAGGTGGTCTGATGTGACGTCACAAACCAACATCAAACAAGGGCAGATAAGCGATACGGATTTCATTTGTCGGCCGGGTTTGAGATACCAACTTTTGGAGCACTTATGTCCCAGGAGACAAAATACTTCAAATAAAATCAAAATGAAGCATATACATGTAGGCTGATAGTTCCATCATTAACTAACCCATGAAGAATATAAAAATGAAAATACAAAAAAAAACTTTTTATTTCGCCGCAGCTTTAAAAAATATTAATTGATATAATGTAAAGATGAGACGATGAGAAGCATTCAGTCCTCGGAATTTGGTCACATTTGCTTAGCAGGATTTGAAAATGCAAACAGTGAATTTATTCCATATTTATTGGTTTGACTTTTCAGTTGATCCAGATTGTGATCTTTCCAAGACTGTATGAACTCAAGTTTCTCTGTGAACAGACTTACCTCTTATACCATTGTCTGTTAATCAGTTACTCCACTGGCGTTACCTAGCCTTCCCAGTTTGTGAGTGAAATAAACGGGACATACATGCAATTACAGGTATCCAACAACCCCAGACATACAAAATGGACTCTTCCATTCACCAACTCCTCACAAGAAATATTATGAAACCAGGGGTATAGAGTAGTTGTGCATCGCCCTGGAGCAGTCTGACATATGTAATTGTATTGATTTCCCCACACAGGTAATGACGTAAATCTACAGGTAAATGTAGATATATTGACCCAGGTACAGGCAGTTGTATTGTCAATCTATATGAGGGTCAAACTGTTATAATATTGATACATGATTACAAACAAAATGTACTGCTAGAACTTGCAGGCCCAAAATAATATGAACTGAGAACTACACCGAGAAATTCTCCTAATCTATGGGGCCTGGTTTAACAATAATTTCAGGAACAGTATTGTTCTGACATAGATTTATAAGAAATTTTAGTGTCAAGGTCACTGATCTTGAATAGGATCATCTGAGACTGTGACCAGATGCATGGCTGGTGTACACTTGGTAAACCTACATTGTACACAATTCTTCTGGAGTTTTTTTTACTGATTATTCTGATTGATCCACAAAGAATAGGCCACCATCACTCAAATCTGAAGGGATCATATTGAACCTTATGTAACAAGATGCATGCATGGTGTTAATTTTGTAAGCCAATATACTATTTTTAAGACATGGTGGAATAGCGAATACGGTGAAGTTTCAACAGAGATAAACACATGGAAGGGACAAAGGACCTGTAGAAAACTACATGAGGTTCACCAAAATGAATTCCAATCCTGGACATTTCAGAAAATTTCATGACAATGCATTTGACCGTTTTTCTGGAGAAAATATTTGTAACCCTAATCATGTGATGTAGGAGTAAAAACGATATTCCCTCTTGCTGACAGATGGATATACATGTAGTGGGATTTAATGACCCAGATATCATGGGTCAGTATTCACCAGCTCAATCATTATTCTTCAAGTCCAAAACCAGATGCAGATGTGGAGTAAATCTGAACTGTATTTTGACCTCACAATTTGACCTGGAAAGAATAGGTCAAAGCCTTCTGGTTCATCCTCAGCAGTCAGCTGCCACATGTAAGTGGCCTTTCCAGTAAATATTGATATACCAGAAACATCAATGGTGGACAAACAGACAGAGAGACAGGCAGACAAGCAGACAATGTTGATTATGAAAATATCTCTGAGCCACTTTGGTTCCAAGCAGCTGACATGGCTGAGAGAGAATTAAGGTTTAACGTCGAGTTCAGCAGTATTTCAGCTATATAGCGACGATCAAACAAAATTCTAAGTATTCAAGTTAATAACTTAGTATTCCAATACATTAAAACATACACACATTAAAACTTATGCAACAAACCAATTTCTCTCAAATAACCCAAGATGCAGTCCTCCCTCATCCGACCAAAAAGATCTTCCAAAGTTGTCGCTCGATAAAAAGAATCTCTTAAAATCTATACAGTCAATAAGAATATGTTTCACTGTGAGGTCTTCGTGGCATGGAATACATCTTGGGACTGGCTCTTTTGTTAGTAAATGTTCGTGAGTTAATCGTGTATGGTCGATTCTACATCGCCTGATCATAGCTTGATCAAAACGTTTCTGGCTGTTCAGATCAATATAATAACCTGTCCATAGCAAACACCTGAGTAATTCGGGTAATACGGACAATCCAAAACCTGTGAATACTGACAAGTGATATTCTCCTACACTTTCTGATTTTACTGTCATGACCCTCTAGTTTCCAGTGAGTATTTGACTGGCAGCTAGGTTCACTGTAGTTTGCATAGAAAGCTGTCAAAAGCCTAAATTTCATCATTTATGGTAGTTTCTTGAATTTAACAATATTCATACATACTTTCAACTGAGCAGATCTAATGCTGCCATTTTAATAGTGCTGTCCCACTGAAATATCGTGCCATAGGCAAACACGAGAGCTCACTCAGTCACATTACATGTATACTGACACTGAGCGAAGCAGTCCTTGTTCTATCCTCTTAATGTTGAGCATAAGCGAGGAAGCAACAAGTTCCATTTTTCGAGTCTTTGGTATGACCCGGCCTGGGATTGAACTGCTTACGAGCTGTTACAACCTACCGTTTATGAGGCCGACGCTCTAGCCACTAGGCCACCGCAGTCCTGCTTTTCTATTACAAGTGAACAATTTATATTTACATATTTTATCTCCCATTTCAGCTTCAGAAATTTAATCTGTGTACTAGCCACATTGAGAAAATAAAATTTAAAAATAAAATACACCGTTTCATCTGCCTGACAACAGCACGTCACACTTCCAGACACATTTGTCTTCCCATAAACGTCAAATTATATGCTCTCTCATATAATATTATAATTTGTAGAGACGGTAACTATGTTTAAATATATTCAGATGTAACCACTGTATCTAACATGCCTACATGTATTTAAATATGATGCTTAATTGATAAAAGAAAAGCTTCCTGATTATATCTCAATACTGACACTTTCTTTTTGATAATTATTTGAGTGTAAGTACTTTGCCCCTGTCTAATATTGTGTGTAGCAGACTGTATTTCTCTTAATTATTCAGGTCGTAAAACTATCATTCTTGATATTTAACCAGCTATCTTTTCAGTTCTTGGGATAAATAGCATATCCATGCCACAGTGTTTAACCTCCATTGACATAAAGATGATGTGTTTTTTTTCTTCTGCTTGTAAATCTAAAAATGCTGTTTGCAAAATTAGAAGAAATAGGGTAATATCTAAGACCCTGAACATTGTTCAATAAAACATTCCACACTTTCTTAATGTACTGGGAACTTGAACAAACAAATATGTTTGAAGAAATAAATATATAAACATGAAACCAAAAACACATGTAATGAAATATTAATATGCATATAAGTTAAGAGACAGCATTATCTGGAGATACAACAAATTCCTGAATTTAGAAAACCAAATTTGGCATGAGTGAATTTTCATGTATGGGCTTACCTGTCGTGTATGTGGACGGGGTCCCACGCCTCTAGGTAAATGTATGTTTATGTACAGGACAGAACCAGAAATAGACCAGAGCTCACAGACTCTAGATGTCAACATTACTCATTTCTCACTTCGCTTTATGCTGCCATGCAACCTAGCGTGACCTCTGACCCCCAGTATAGAAGGTCGCCCTGAAATGAGGGGCATCAGACAAAGGAGTGAAACGCTACCCAGACATATGGGGCGAAATATTGAGGAAGAAATAATAAAAGAGAAACCAACAACAAAAGCCTGCTTGGTAGAAGGGGCATGTGTATGGGAGGCTTGACTAGGGAGTTATGCTATTTTAGGTATTCATATACATGTTAATGAAAGGGTTCAGTAGAGTAGAACCCTGAAAGGGCCCTCTGAGGCTCAGTGAGCCTGGGAGGACTGTTGAATTGGGTAATATATATAATAATGCAGTGAGAGACTTGTTGAAGTTACTGCTGTATACTTAATTCACTGTGCATACTGAAGTACCGGTAATTCATTTCAAAACTCACTTCAGACCTCCGAAGCTGACTGAAAATTTTTAAGCTCTGACAAAAACTCAATAGCCTATTATTGTAAGGGATGAAACACTATAAAATCATTGAGAATGGTGGTAAAGTTGAAGAAATACTCAATTTGAAGAAAATACTGAAAACTGAAAACAATTATTTGATTAAAAAAAGAGCCTTAAAGAGCGGCAATTATTCAAGGGGAGATCATAAACTTTCCGGAAAGGGTTACAAGTTCTATATATTTAAGGCATGGGGACATTTAACAGTTTGCGATGATCATCATGCAATATAAGCGACCTAGGAAGTGATGAAAAAACTTTCCAGGTAATTATAATTATGAATCTAGAAAGCTAAGGCCATACAAACTTGGAAAGTTGGTTCTCAGGCGCCGTGCACATGGTATGTAACCCTTGCATGTCAAAACTAAAAATTTCACAGGCCTGCAAGTGGATCAGGCCTAAATTAAAAAGCTGTTTGTTTGGGGTAACCCGACCGACCCAACAATATCCCCGCGACTCAAAAGTTTTTAAGAAATATTTTTTTGGAATTTTTTTGTTCCCCAAAATCTGTCGAAGAAAATCGAATGTTTATAGTTCGAAAACTCGTGGGAACAGCTTCGCTAATTTCCCGGGCTGAGTGGCAATCGGGAGCCCTCAAAATTTTTAACATAGCAAAGCCACACGAGGGTTCCCGACAGCAGAGCGCATGGTTAAAAATGGCGGCCCAGTGGTGTTGCGTTTTTGCCAGGAAAAAGAACCGTAAATGGCCACTGTGCAAATAAATGAGAAAGGAAGATTCAACTAGGGTTGCCAATTGGATGAACTCTTTAAGCACGTTTGCCGTACGGTTTAGTTAACGAGGATAAATATTTGTCTCTTTGTTGATCGATGTACGACCATCGCGGAAGGAGAAATGAAAATTCCGGGACGGCAGTGGCCGGTGGAAGTGACAACAGGTGATCTGTGATAACGTTTTTTCGTGAATATATTATTTATCATCCGTTGTCGATTTCATACCGAGTTACGTCGAGAGAAGTCATATCTATTGGCTATAATCCCCAGAAATATGGAAGGAAGAGAGGTAGCTGTCTATGCAAAGACGGCAACGTGGAGCCAACGCTATGTCGAACAACAACAACAACTCAACGAAAAGTTACGCTTCTCGGTTGTTCTTGAGGCATCCTTGCCATGATATTTTTGGATAAATTTCTGCAGCATTACAGGGCATACATATTTAGCAGTTAAACCCAAAATGCAGTACCTTTTTTGTCATTAAGTACGAGGAATACCTGATTCATAAATTATTACTTTTTGGAACTATTGCCTGTCTCGCATGGCGATGGGATGGGATTTTCGGCAATATATGTTCTCCTCAGAGAAGTGAAATTCCCCACAGTATCTATACTTGATTTGTGCATTTTTATTCTGAAATTTGAAGGAAATCTGTTCAGAACCAAAGAAAATCTTCAATACCTTCAGGGGTTTTTCTAGCCGTTTAACCACGATGAAAAACAATATATATTGAGTTTTGCAGAAAAATTTCAAATTGAGTTTTGATTAAAAAAATTGAGTTTTGCAATTTTTGCCGTTTGTGCGCGAAGCGCACGAAAAAAAAATTGAGTTTTCCCACAACATACCAGTTGTCAGTTGATAGGTTGTTTCGCATGACCCGCCCGCATCAATATTTTGGAAATAAATAATGCCGCATGTATTTTAATTATCAGTAGTTATTGTTCGTAAAAGAAATAAGTAAGCAAATCTAAGTAAAACGAATGAACCTTCACAGTGCGAATCAGCGCGAAGGCGACTGAAGAGCCGCCATCTTGGTTCACATTCTTGGGGAAAGTCGTAGTTCAAAACGAGGCACAGTCCTTTTCTAGCGAGGATTCCCTCGTGTCAAGCACGTGGCAGTAAATTTTTAACTCCGGCACTTTTGACGGTCGCGTACCAAAGCCATCGTGGTTTCAGTTTATGGATCAGTTGTTTACTCATCAACCAATTCATTTAACCATCCATTTATCTGATGAAACGCTTTTGAGCGAAGTGGTCGAGCGCTTCACGTCTTCACTCCCGACAACAACAACAACAACACAGACTGTCGACCAATATTATATTCGTAGCTTGAGGACGACGGACATACAAAATTCGTCGCCGTGGACAGAGAATCCATATCTTCAATCAGTGTAAAAGAAATAATGAAGATTTCAATAAGAGGGGACTCCTGATGTTGAAAATTCGGGTAATAAATTCTGCAGTTATCTTTAATATTGATCACAAGTAAGAGTTTTTTTCCCTTGATTTCTGTTTACACAAATTATGTGTGTGCATTTGAGTTTTACTGTCTACCATAATTATTTACATAATGTTTCAATTAAAATAAAGCAAACTTAAAATGTCTCTTTAAAGAATAATTATTTCATAAATATTTTTTTCTGGCGATATTTATGAGAGATTTCAGAGTGTATAAATCTGTACAATAGGAATGTTGCCAGGTTGTATATTCGATCACAGTCTTCTCTGTTAATGGTAAAAAATTTAGCTTCAATAATTAATGATTATAGCATCTAGCATGTATGTTTTAATTAGCATGAGGTCATGCTAAACAACCTATGGTTTCTGAAGAAGTTTCGTAAACATATGATCAAACATATGACTAACCTCAGTTCTGTAATTGGTGTGATGAAAAAGTTGGAAAAATTGAGTTTCATCATTTTTTTGATGAAAAAGGCAAAAATATTGAGTATTGTAGATTTCTTTGCGCGCCATAGGCGCGAAAAAAAATTGAGTTTTCAAAATTTTGAAATTGAGTTTATGAACAATTTTGGGCTAGAATAACCCCTGACCTTGCATGTTATTTTCAGAGCAGAATGTTTTCTTGCAATGTTGTATCATTGTAGGCGCTATGAAAATCACGTGTGAGGTATTGGTAAATTTCAGAATAAAAATGCACAAATAACATAGATACTGTGAAGAATTTCAATGCTTTGAGATAAACTGGCTCCGATATTTCACGAAAATCCCATCTAATCGTAATTTGAGACAAAAAATAAAATAAAATAAATTTTCGACCGACCGACCCATTCTCACTGACCAGGGTCTGTTACCCCAAACAAACACCTTTTTAATTTAGGCCTCACAGTCAAAATTTTGGAGGAAATTTGGAAAAATATAGGAATTTTCTTAATAAAACGTAGGAAAAATAGGAAATAAAGGAGTGTAAGACAGGTCACTACTAATTTGTATGCTTCAAAAAAAAAAAACCACCGAAAGCCATCGTCTGTTGAAAAGAAGGGATCTGCAAAGTGTTGAATTGCGAAGTTTTAAATGTTTTTTGTATTTTTTTTTTTCTTCTGGGTCATTGTGAATGCGTGAAATGAACCGTTGTTAGAGTTGATGAAAATGATCAATTTATTTACATGACTGGTCGTATTTAATTAAATGTTATTTCTGAGATTTACCTGTCAGTGAGGAACTAAAGGGCAAAAGTACATGTTTATCTCCAAGTAATCCCATCGTAAATATTTATTTCTTTGATCAACTTTCGTGATCTTTCGGTAAAATTCATTCCTCCATACTTATTTTCGCGCAAAAAAACAAAACTTCTGTCTGATCTGCATGTAAACATGCACAGTTTGAAAAGTCAGACAACATATTGAACTATTAAAATACGGAACGGAACGCTATCGTAATAATGACATTATTTTATATTTATCCCTGAAATAGTCTGTTTTCAATTAATTCTGATACACTTCTGTATTGAACATCAATTGATAATAATTAACATCGAGTACATGGATAAAGATTACGTTATAAAGTCAGATGTGTTCCGGTTGATGATCATACTTTTAACATCTCAAGGGAGACAACACTGTTCGAAATCGAAAATCTGTTTTTGTTTAGCTGAGAGCAATGCGAGTCCTTCTTCACCACTAAATTAGGAGTGTTGGTGACCGAAACTACATTGGGGCACTGTGGAAAAATTTCCATATTTATTGGGTCTCAGATTCATAATTCTTTATTTCTATGGGTGGTCGTAGTTGCTACATGTGCAACATCAACCAACTATAAATGTTCGAGATGCATTTGCCGTACTTATGCCAAGAAACTGATGTTTATCAGGTGATACAAGGATTCTTCAACAGATAGGCTTCTCCATCAGCAAATACAATTCCTGGTACCTGTATTCATGAAACACAACTGGAATGTAAATAAAATTAAAAAAATAAATAAAAATAAATAAAAAAAAATAAAAAAAATGGCTACCTGCTCACATGGTTTTGAAAAAGAAGTGCCTGAGAACCAACTTAACAACTTTGTTTGGCCTAAATTAAGTTTATAAATGAAGAGAAAGGCACACTGGTCCAAATCCAGTACATTTTTGTCACAGAATTTAAACCAGTAATGCAGGATCACACATTCACTTAGGACTGGCATTCTGGCAATACCAAAATCTCTGTGAGTGGGTTAGAGCGATCCCGCTCTCTAAAATGGAGGTAAAAAGGGTCGTTTTTGCCCAATAACTTTTGATTTCTAATTAATCAATGCTTCAGAACTTCAGGCGCATTAATTTTTCTATTGTTCTATGTCTTAAAATTGCCATTTGAAGAACCAGTCAATGTTGTTTAAACAGCACATCAGACGTATGTCCTATTATTATGCAAATTAGATAGATGACAATAAATTCTTTTACTACCATTCGATGCAGATATATATGTCTGTGTGCGCCTCAAAAGAATTTTGCTGAATTCATTATGTGAACTGATTTATTGAGCAAAAACTACCTTTTTTACCTCTATTTTAGAGTGCGGGATTGCCCTGACCTGGTGAGTGGACTGTCTCTCCATGCAGAGTTTCAGTTTCTTTGACACTGCACTGTTACCCAAAACATGCATCTCAGATTCTGAGCCATAAATTTTACAAATGTTCTAAGGAATACAGAGGCCCACAGGGCCACACTTATAGCCCAATTTGGAAAAGGTTTTATCTCCCTTGTTCCATTAGGGCCAAAGTACCAAAGGCCCTCACAATTAACTAAAGTAATAAAATATTCTATTTTCCCCAAAAGAAAAAATAACTTCCTGATGTTTACGAATACAGGATCTATCGGTACAAGAAGAAAATATTAACAGAATAGTTTTTCAAACAAATATTCTGCCAAATTTTATCAATATATAATTCTAAATAATTGCGGGTGCCTTTGGTAAATGTGAAACCAAGGCGACTACCTCCCGGAAGCAACGTTTTGTACCTCCAACCTCAAAGAGCGGCAGTTATTCAGGGGGAGATCAGACACATTTCGGAAAGAGCTATACACTCAAGCCTCCATTCCTGGCTTAGTAGCTACAGTACAAGTGAAGCATGAGACTGTGTTGATGATTATCTCCCTTGATTGTGACAAAAATGATGAATTATCTCCCCTGATGCCACATGTACACCTCACTATAATATTGGAAATCAGCTCCCACAATGCATGCGTAAGACACTTCAAGACGATTATTCATAAGCTAGCAGGTTCAGCGGAGGAGTCTCTCATGTCCGTAAAATCTACAAGAGCTACTGATCACTCTCCTGGATTTTGTTTTGCGAGAGTGATACAAGAGCAATTATATTGGCAGCCTCAAGGAGAGTGATTAAAAACTCTCCTGGACAAAACAAGTAGGAGAATGATGGGGAGTGATCTACAAGATTGAGAACAGAGGAACACTCCATATATGAAGGGTTAAATAGCTGTGTCACATGACCTAGGGTAGAGCCCGACGGTTTATGAAGTGCAACATTACTTTCGTTATTTTGAGATTACACTATCTCAGAAAAGCACAGATTCTTGTGCAGAAAATTGGGTTGAGTGCCGTGCAGGACTCGATCCAGCGACCCCAGAGCCAGGCAATCACCCAATCACCAGCACCACATGTCGGCGATCCAAACCACTCGATCAACGGGTCTCCCACAAAGGGCTACTGCCTCCTATTTTTGTGGGAGACCCGTTGGCCCGAGTGGTTTGGATCGCCGACATGTGTTGTAGTAATTTTTATATTATTCAAAATAATTGCGGGTGCCTTTGGTAAATGTGAAACCGAGGCGACCACTTCCCGGAAGCAGTGTTTCATACCTCTAACCTTAAAGAGCAGCATTTATTCAGGGGGAGATCATATACTTTCTGGAAAGGGCTATACACACAGAATAGAAGAACATATTGTCAGAGAAATTTGAAACTCTGCCCATTTCAAAGGGTTTTCTGTTTCGCCATTCAATATGTGTTGTACGAAGAGAGGAAACTGACGTCACAGTGTGACGTTTGAGTGACACAACAATGCTCACAAATCTGAATGCTGACCAGCTACAGCCATGGGTTAAGATCATGGCTTGTGTCTAAGTTTCGGTAGAGTGGCAGAGCACAGGTAGGCAGAATTCACCGCACATATATACATGTACGCTTGTTGTTAAGTTTTTTTGTGGTCAAAATGTGTCTTATTTTGTACCTGTTGTAATATATGTCACCTTTGCAGTGAATGAGAGACATCCATTCCAGCCTAGATCTGAGGCTGATTACATGTACCTGTACCTTCTTAAAATTTATTATCCCCCAAAATATCACCTCTAATTATCCAGAAGTGAGCGTTGAATCCACTACAAATCCTGGTCTCTGTAAATCTGGGCAACAGTCATAAAGGAAGGTGTCAAAACGTGGAATGCAGAATTCATTCCTAAAGGCCCATTTCCAGAGTGCGCGTCGTGAGAACCACAACTGCAAACCACAACTTTATGCAGTTCAGCGCATTTCCACAGCACGTGTTATGACAGCAACATTCTCGCCAGTTCAGCCATTCAGTGGAAGGGAGTCCCCTCAACGTTGTCGGGCTAACGATTTCTATCCCCTCTCATTGGTCAATAGTTCAGCGTCAACGCGTTGAAATATCCGTGGTTCTAATTTCATCACGCATCAAAAATGTGGTTCTGATGTCGCCGCGACTGATGCATGCTGTGAGTACTGCAACACGAGGGCTATTTTTCGGATGTGGTTGTCGCTGCGGAAACGCGTGCTGTGGAAATGGCCCTTGAGAATATGAACTACAATGCAGATGTCTGGGTCACGTTTAATCAAACTTCAATAACATCATAGTTTGCATGAGACAGGGTTTATAAACTTACAGCAGGAAAAAATTCCAGGACTTTCCAGGTCAATAATTTTAATTTTCCAGGAGTATTTAGTACGTACCTCGCAACAAAAATGAGCAAATTAACGAAAGTTCATGAACAAATTTTGGCAATGTAACGAGTGGCATCAGATCGCTGGTTCTACCAGAAGATGAAAGTGTAGTTCTTCCAGGAGTTTACAGGAGTTTAACTTTATTTTTAAGCATTTTCCAGGACTTTCCAGGTTAGCAATTAAATTCCAGGAGTTTCAAGGATTTTCCAGGAGGCGTATGAGCCCTGATGAGGAGGGCTTCTAAAACAGCCATCAATGCCTCTATAATTCTTTCACTGCCTGGCGAACATCATCATCGCTAAAACCAGAAGTATCTCTATCCCAGATATAGACTCGTACCCAGCTCCAATTCGCTATCGCTCTATGGAGACTAGTTATCGACAGGCATTTTAAATCAGCACTGCACAGTGATTGGCCCATGGTATTCTTCACCCACAATGCCCCTCCACGCTTGTTTGGACGTCGGCAAAATGGTACATCTTCAGAAAATTTATGACCTAGGCCTATCCCAAAATTGTTTAGCATAATCAGATAAACAAGACTAGTACGATCAGACAACATGAAGGCGAAAATACTGTATAATTGACGTAATTCGTTGTTTTCCGCGTTTCAATGGTTGATTTTCAATGCAGAATCTAGGTCAACTAAATTTATAATGTCTGCTGCTTCAAACGAGTAGTAGGCCTACAAGTACGTTCAGTTTTATTTTTTTAACAACAAAACTTGCATAATGTTAGCAACAAAAGTACATATCATAGGGCGTATGAACAGTACTATGTATTGAATGAAGAACAGAAATGCTGCAAATTCCCTGACCTGATCATGAACCCGTCACGTTAAGAACCTTGGAATAGGTCATAAATTTTCCGAAGATGTACCGTCTTGCTGGATGTCGTGGTAGTCGAAGAAGCGAGGGCTTTATTTAGGAAACATATCATAATCGCTCATCGCTCATCAAATCTTACCAAGGATCTATATAATACTTGGTGGATTGGTGGCCGTAGCACTCAAGGCCCTTTATCGCACCATAGACGAGTACTGGTCACTAGATACACACGAACAACAACAACACATATTGACATTAGTCTATTTACCGGTCTAGATTTAGACCGGTAATTCAGCCAATCAGAAAATACAAAATGCCTGCCGCTGACTAGACCCCAACGGTGCGTGTGAGTTGAGGGCTAGGTACGAGTCTATCCCAGATACCCCTGGTTCACTTGGGCACTGCATGTGTTCAACGTAATGCAACATCCTCAATATATTGACCAATCAGATCACTTGTTTACGGCGACCAAGGCGACCGTGACAAGAGATTCGAAAGTACCATAGAATGGGATATATCCGGTGGCAGATAAACACACACATTTTCAACAACCATGAACATTAATAAATATAAAGGAAACATAGTTTAAAACAAAATCTATTTGAAGAAAAAATAAACCCATTCATCTACCATCAAACATCCAACAAGCCAGGCAAATATAGGGAACACTGAAACTTCGAAGGCGGTCCGTGATGTCAGTGTATCCGACCTTACCTTCCCATTGAAGGACTTGAATTGGGTGAAATAACGCACAGATTTCTATAAAATTTCACTGATGTATCCATTTCTATTTTATTGTTATGCGTGCTTGGATTAAATAGTTTACATTCAGTATCAGCGAATAGTTTAGCACAGAAAGTAAAACCCTAACGTATTTTACCATCAGCACAGTTTTTCTAGGTCACGTAACTGGAATGTGGGCGGAACGCGGTCTGCTATGCAAGATGGTCAAGGGTTCGCCTTTGGCTCACAAATAGAAACATTGACGTTGTGAAGATGGGCGAACAACAGTTCAGAGTTTGTCAAAGATTATATGTACTTGTCTATAGAGGGGCAGTCTGGGAAGGTATGAATTGAACTCTGATCCTACTGTTCCAGAATGCACATTCATTCCAACACAGAAAGGGAAGACCTCAGAACAGTGACACTGGGTATGCCTACATGTAGTTCAGGATAGTACGGTAAGTTCCCTAAGTATTCGCGACCCTAAGTAAATTCGAAAACGGGCATTTTTCGCCAAGTCACGTGACACTGTTCCCTAAGTAATCGAAAACGGCCCATTCGCGAAAAACCGCGGTCCTAACTATTCGAAAATCACCCATTTATCGTGGTCGCGAGATTGATAATATTATGTAGTTGTGCGATGGAAAAACTTCAAGATCAACGAGTTTCCTTAGAAATAGTATTTGATAAACCTTGCAAACTTTTTGAGCATTTTGAACATAACCAATTGTAACAACTAAGTTGATAAGTTGATTTTCATTATGTCTCAAACGAAATGTATCCAATGTTTAAACCACGATTTCTCATGGTCATTAAATTGGAAATATTGCCGGTTTACGGAGACGTGCGATATTAAACATTGCCGATTGCAGAGAGCTTACATTCGATATTATACTGAAAATATCGAAATGAAGAACTGGAAGTTACGTTTCATTCGGTCTTAAAAAAATATAATGCTGAAGTTTGACCGGACATTTGAACCACGGATTTTCTTAGTCGCGGGGTAGAGATTTACGATCAACCCCAACCCCGAAGTTGCATTAATTTTGGCGACTGTGTGCCATGTGCGCATCACCCAAAAACCAGAAACGCTCCTGTTTGGGTCAGACTTCGGATTCTTTTTCCTAAGACACGAATGTTGAGATTCCCAGCTATGATACTGAAAACATATTTTGTACTGTTCAGACAAAAATAATTCAGAAACGTATCATTTCCAAAGAACGCGGTGATTCGGAATATTTTACGGCCGTGGAATTCGCGGTGATGCATATACCGAAAGAAGTTTGCGCTCTTGTATTCTCAACTTTTCAGGAACAAGCAATAGTACAGACTTATTCTCTTCAATAACCCCTGGATAAAATAGAAACGATGATATTATTCAGAGAATTATCATGAAAGGAAAGCTGTGACGTGCAGGATTAGCCGTGACAAATGGCTGCATCGGAATCTTCATATCCATAAAAAGCGTGGAACGGCGTCATTGTGCACGGTGTCATTGTTTCATGGTTCCTTAAAAGTTTGTAAAAGTGCATAATTTTTATATTGAAAATTAAAGGCCTTGAAAGTCCTTGAAAATTATAATTTTTGAGACACAAAAGTTGAATGTCGGAAGAGACGTTTACGTAAGATAGCCGAGATCATAGGCGGTAATTTGATAGCAACTGAAGCGGAGGTCGGAATAGTGGGTTAAAAAAATAAAAAGATGCAATAAACTAATAGGTTTTCTGTCTGCTTATTGTCTAAATTATACTCTCTGAAATGTGAATTAAATTTGCTGAAGCCATGAGGTAATATTAGGTAAAAACACGGTTGTACATTTGGCTATTTGGTCATCATCTATCGATCTGTCTTTCGGCAGAAATATTCCAGAATACATTTACGTCAAACATATTGAACCATTTTTTTAATTATTTTTTCATGAGAGTCGTGATCTCACTGTTACGAAGGCATAATATATTGAGGTTGTGTTGGCTGAATGTATTATGAAGCGGGAACCGTGTACAAGCGAAAGTTTGACCCACGTGCCATGCTATCCAAGTATTGATCACGTGATGTTATTGCAACTCCATATGGCGGGAAAATGTACAACCAACACGTGGCATGTTGAAACTTTCATTCTTCCATGTCTACAGACCCCACCTAATTCTATGAAAGTATTTTCATACATTTGTTAATAAAGGATCGAAGGGATACAGTGAATTGTTAGAATGGGCAAGCAATTCATGTCTTTCGTTTAGCCGCTATTCATGGCGGGATGAGCTCGTTCCAGCTCGGAAGATTGTATATCGTCTCCGACGAGTTGGCCCTGATATGGGTCTTCAGGTAGTGTCGGGCGCTTGCTTAATTTGCTGTTCGTTTCATTGACATAAACAGTTTGAAAAGCCCTTCCATAATATTTCCCTATGAAGAGCAATCAAGAAATTATTAGGGTTGATTCTCAATCTGAAAATGACGTAATCTGTGTTTCTTCATTAGATCGTTTATGTATTTTCACGTAAACATCATTGGCGTCACTGGGATACAAATAGTTGTGCCTAGTCTTCTCGGCCATGAAAAAAATTCTGCAAGAGTTCAAGCATGTCCTGAAGAGAAAATAAAGAAAATATCAGAATGTCTAAGTCACAGAATATGCCCTTGTACTAATACAAGGATATACGCGAATTTGTGGTTTTAAATTGGCCGGGCCTCCGATGAAACTAATCTCTTTATTGTCAGCCGATCATTGCAGTCAATTATTCGAACCTAATTTAATGGTTAAAGAGCAGAAAGAATGCTTTATTTATCCTTTGATCAATTGCAAATTATTGCCGGACAAATCTAAACGAACAACAAACATTTCCCGGGTTTTGCTTCGGGGTTTCCCTCGACCACACGTGTTCGTACCACTGAACTTCGCCGAAGTATATTAGGCTTCATTCTACACACAAAGTATAGTGAATGTCTCGTGGTTGTCGATCTTATATCATTTAAGAGTGCTGTCTGGGGTAAATATCACAAAGTTAAAGAAACACCACAGTCGACGTATTGTGACCTTTCATTGTCGAACGGTATGGGCATTTAATATGGGGACTCTAATTTACGAAAACGTCCGATTTTCTGAACTGACCTGCACAAACTATTCGGAAGTGGTCAGTTTTTCGCGACTGCGATATTCACTTCCGGTCACGAATACTTAGGGAACTTACCGTATTTTCAACCTTGACCTTTGACCTTTGAAGTTGTAAAGTTGGACTGCGTGGTTAATTACTAAAGCACTCGTTTAATAACCACTCACCTTTATCACCTGGGTCAGGTTGATTAATAACCATTCACCTTTATCACCTGGGTCAGGTTGATTAATAACCTCTCACCTTTATCACCTGGGTCAGGTTGATTAATAACCACTCACCTTTATCACCTGGGTCAGGTTGATTAATAACCACTCACCTTTATCACCTGGCTCAGGTTGATTAATAACCACTCACCTTTATCACCTGGGTCAGGTTGATTAATAACCACTCACCTTTATCACCTGGGTCAGGTTGATTCAGCCGAGACTTCCTCGCACTGCTCTTATCCTTCCGTTTTGTCTTTCCATGATCCTCTGATCCCGCCACAGACACACTCTCCGTCACAGAGGTCAGGGTGCTGTCACTCTCCTGTTGTTTCTCGCCCACTAATCTCCCTCCATCAGCTGGAAGTAAACTCTCGGCTTGCTCCACAGTCTTGTCCACTGATTCTAGCTCTTCCGTTGGACTGTTGCTTTGGCTGAAAACAACAACACTTTATAGCTTGGATATTGCAAGGATGAAAACAAGTGTTCTAAGAACCCCAACATCTCGCCTTGCGGAGTCATCCGCCGAAGCTGCAGCAGTATTGAAAGCATACATGTAGAGCAAACAATAATGTCTGGAACAGGTGATGTGGTACAGACAACAATGTCTGGAATAGATTATCTGGTACAGATAATAACATCAGACCCATGTGGGATTATTGCCATATAGGTTAATCCCATGTAAGATGGATAGGTCAGTGCCGTGGGATTACTGCTGCATAGGGCAGTCCAGTGTGAGATTACTGCTGGATAGGTCAGTCCCATGTGAGATTACTGCTGGATAGGCCAGTCCTGTGTAGGATTACTGCTGGATGGACCAGTGCCGTGTGTTATTACTGATGGATAGACCAGTCTCCTGTGGGATTACTGCTGGATAGTCCAGTCCCAAGTGGGATTACTGCTGGATAGGCCGATCCTGTCTGAGATTACTGCTGGATAGTCCAGTCCCAAGTGGGATTAATGCTGGATAGGACAGTCCAGTGTGGAGTTACTGCTGCATAGGCAGTCCAGTGTGGGATTACTGCTGCATACGGCAATCATGTGTGGGATTACGGCTTGGGAGGCCAGTCCCGTGTGGGATTACTGCTGGATAGGCTAAACCTCTGTGGGATTACAGCGGGATAGGTCAGTCCCATTTAGAATCATGGCTGGATAGGTCAGTGCCATGTAGGATTACTGCTGCATATTGCAGTCCAGTGCGATATTACTTCTGGATAGATCAGTCCTGTGTGAGATTACTGCTGCATAGGCCAGTCCTGTGTGGGATTACTGCTGGATAGGCCTGTCCCATGTGGGATTACTGCTGGATAGGCCAGTCTGGACTGGGATTACTGCCGGATAGGTCAGTCCTGTGTGGCATTACTGCTGGATAGGCCAGTGCCATTTGGGATTACTGCTGGTTAGGTCAGTCCTGTGTGGGATTACTGCTGGATAGGCCAGTCCCATGTGGCATTACTGCTGGATAGACCAGTCCGGTCTGGGATTACGGCTGGATAGTTGAGTTCCGTATGGGATTACTGCTGGTTAGGTCAATCCCGTGTGGCATTACTGCTGGATAGGTCAGTCTCGTGTGGGATTACTGCGGGATAGGTAGGAAAACATGAAACATATCCACCAAGTTTTATAATCATCCCACGAAAGGTTCAGCAAACTTTCCATGTACAGATCTACATGTAAATTTTTGCCCAACAAAAACCTTATCAATGGAAACGTACAAAGTCTAAACTGTGATAATTAGGAAAAAAATTCATATTTAATGTCATATTTCTTAAATAGCACAGGCACATCCTCGAATCACATTGAACTTGGGTAGCAAGTGTCAAACTCACCCAATGAAAGCTGACAGCTTCAGCAAACTTTCCATGTACAGGTCATTGGCAGATTACTTAGACAAAACCCTCAAAATTTGAACAAAAATTAATATCATCTCCTAAATAGCACAGGTACATCCTCTAATCATACGAAACATGTGTACCAAGTTTCATAATCATTCAATGACAGCTGATAACTGCAGCTAACTTTCTAAGTACAGATGTACATGTGCACTTCAGCTAAACGCAAAACTCTATCATTTGCCATAATTTGGAGAAAAATTAATATGTCATCACAAAAATAGCACAGGTACATCCTCTAATCATAATAAACATGTGTACCAAGTTTTGTAATCATCCACTGACAGCTGACAACTGCAGCAAACTTTCTATGTACATGTACATGTATACATGTAGAGGCCTACATGTACAATTCTGCTAAATAGAAAACTCTGTCATTTGCCATAATTGGAGAAAAATTAATATTTCATCTCAAAAATAGCACAGGTACATCCTCTAATCATAAGAAACATGTGTACCAAGTTTCATAATCATCCAATGACAGCTGACAACTGCAGCAAACTTTCTAAGCATAGATGTACATGTGGACTTCAGCTAAACGCAAAACTCTATCATAGGGATTTTAACATTGGAGCACCCCAGGGGTAGTACCCCCAGATGGAATACCCACCCCCCATATTTTTTTTATATTTGTTCTAAATTTTCTAGATTTTTTTTTAATTTGCTGAACCAAAAACCTTATTTCCAGGCCGGGGACACCGAGGCCGGCGACGACATCCTCTTTCCCCCCCTCACAATATCTCCCCTTTACTTCGTAACGCGATATAATAAAGAGTAACAAAAGATATGCAAAGTATCAAAAAATCTGAAAACCTCATTTTTAAGCACTTTTAAGGACGGAGTTCAAATTCCAGGAATTTCCAAGAGACATTTGAACCATGTATCTATATTGAGTCGACTTGTACATTTACTGAACTGAGGTCTGAAACTGAAATAATGATCAAGATTTTGCACGGTTTCACTGAAATTTCACAAAAATTTTACTGAGATTTCAATATTTCAAAAGAATTTTGACTTTTTATTTAGGTTTTTATGTAACAGAAATTTCAATCACAGTTTTACCTTTTATTTCAGTGTTATTTTGTTTTAATTTAGCCGAGATCCACTTCTTTTAGATATTCTCTACAAACACCTACCTATTGTCTCGGGACTTCTGCATTTCTGCTTCAGTTCTCTCCCTTGACTTCGACCTCTCCTTCATCCGCCTTCTCATGAGGGGAGAAATACGTTTCTTCTTTGCCCCCTGGGGAGGGGCCAGGGATCCTGTCTGTTCATTGGCCGCTTTCTCTGCTTCTGAGGAACTCGACGCCACGTGTTGTTGGCGCGTCAATTTCTTCTTCACTTCCTCTTCAAGATATTTCTGATTCCGACGAAGCAACTCATCCAAGTTATCGGGTGAGTCAGGGGACATAACTGTCTGCTGCACGATTTTTCTGGCTGGAGTTACCGTTTGCACCAGTGTTTGTTTACTGCCTGTTTTACTTCCCTCACACACAGTTGTCTGATTATCTCCCTTGGGAGGCCCTGATGCTTTCGCTACTGGTTGTCTTTCCTCTGGCCATCGAGTTAATAGTTCGGACTGGGAAGGCCGAGTTAATTCTACTCTTTGGATCGGGGCATCTTCACTCTGGTTTTCTTCAGGCCGGAAGGGCTTCACTTCAGCTATTTGCCTGCCCTTTTCTACCATGGGTTTAGCATGTACAATCTGTCCTTCGCTTGCTTTGGTACTTTCCGCAGCAACTGGACTCACAGAATGTTGGGCCAACAGACTTATTTCATCATCCAAGGCCTTTTCTACCTCTGGTGGCATCTGTAAAAACTCTTCCTTCTGGGTGTAGCGTAGTGTAGCAAACTGGGGCGCCGGTGGGGGCTCCTGTCTCATTTTCTGAGAGACATCTAACCCCAAAGGAACCTCTTTCTTCTGAGAGACATCTGTTAATGGAGCCCCATTCTTCTGAGAAACCTCTGTCAATGGAACTCCTTTCTTCTGCAAGACATCTGCTAATGGAACTTCCTTCTTCTGAGAAACCTCTGTCAATGGAACCCCCTTTTTCTGAGAAACATCTAATGGAATATATTTTTCATGAGAGACATCAGTCAGTGGAACCCCTTTCTGCTGAGAGGCATCTGCTAATGGAAACCCTTTCTTCTGAGAGACATCGGTTACGGGAACCCCTTTCTTCTGAGGGGCCTCCATCAATGGAACCGTTTTCTTCTGAGAGACATCTCCAAATGGAACTGCTTTCTGTTGAGGGACATCTGCTAATGGAACCTTTTTCTTCTGAGAAACCTCTGTCAATGTAACCCCTTTCTTCGGAGAGACATCTGCTAATGGCCCTTTCTTCTGAGAGACTTCTGTAAATGGAAACCCTTTTTTCTGAGAGGCATCTCCTAATGAAACCTCTGTTTTCTGAGAGACCTCTGCCAACAGAACACCTGTCTTCAAGTTGCCACTGGCCCTCGACAATTCCGGTTCTACAGTTTTTGTGAACGTTTTTGCTGACACAGGATCATGTTTGTCACCATCTCCCAATCTTGGCCCTTTCTTGCTGGCCGTATCTACTTGAGAACTCAGTCCATCTTTGTCAAGTCCTTGCTTGCCATGTTTTGTTATTTCTTCTGGGAATATTACGCTTTCTGCTTCGGTCCGACTCAAAAAACCTTGGGGCAGATCTGCCAATGATACTTTCATTTTAAGTTCAGACCCTGTATGTTGTGTTCTAACTTGGGAAGATGGCGGCTGCACATTGACCTTTGACCCAGCATGTTTAGCCTGCGCTTTTGCCAAAGGAGTCTGGATTTTGTCTTGTGGCAATTTTTCCGTTACATGTACTGGTGTTTTCTCTTGTGACTTAGCAGTTTGATTGGCCGACGCTCCTATATGTTTTACCAATTCCTTTTCCTCTGACTTTTGGCGTTTGGATCTCAAACCTTCATCGATGACTTTTTCATCTTCTGGTATTTGGCGTTTGAAGGGGGACTCCATTGTCCTGCCTCCTGTAACTATGTTGGATTTCTCCGATTCCCGAGAACTTTGGTTAGTAGTTTGTAGTCCAGTAATCCCCCTTTTCTCTTCTTCGATTTGTGACAATAGGGGAGATAACTCTGAGATTTTACCATCTTTAGATTTTTCTTCTTTTGATTCCTCCTTATTGGTAGTTTGTGTAAAAAGTTTTGGCATTGGGGACATGGACAGACCGGTATCCTGGAACTTCTCCGAAAGATGCGACAGCTGGCGACGTCGCTCCTCCTTGTATTGTCGTATTCGCTTTGCACGCATTTCTGCTGGTGTTTCTGAATTATCATCAGTTGTAAACAAGTCAAGCTTGCCAGCGGGAGTGACTGGCTGTTCACGAAGCTCCCCGGATTGGATTTCTTGGGATTCTGACAAAATCATCTGGGGTGGGATGTTTGCTAACTGAGGTGCATTAACATGTGGACTTATGGGTACATTCAAATGTTCTCTTTCACGAGCTAACGGTGAAGCTGTGGAATCTATCCTTGAAGTGTCTTGTACTCTCCACTGCATGGGTGTACTAGCACTATCTGATTTAAGAGTCTTTCCCTGTGCAGGAGATTTTGGCTCGTCTCCTTCATTTGGCTTTGGAATGCGAGATCTAGGAACAGTGGAATGACTATGAGGTTCTTCTACAGTTTTTCCTGTATGTGTCGAAGTGGTTTCTGCTTTTGGTGTGTGTTTCGATATGGTTTCTGATCTGGTTTCAGGTGAGGTTTCAGAGACCTTGTTTAGACTATCATCAAATGGCATCCTATCCTTGCTTAAACTATCACTATATGGTGTCCTATCCTTGCTGAAACTATCACCAGATGGTGTCCTATCCTTGCTGTGACTATCACTCGATAGCATTTTTTCAGTTCGACCACGTAGTGCCTTCCTCCAGGCAGGTCGACCAAATTGGTCTGTACTGTTGGCGTCCAACACAACTTTTTGTCTCATCACAGAAGAAGTATTCGGGTCTTGGGTCTGTTCCTTTGGCTTGTTAAACTCCTGATCCTTTGACCTCACATCTGGATCCTTTGAACTAACCATCTGTTCCTTTGGTTTCACCTCTTGTCCCACAGATCTCTTCTCATCTTTCCAGGCTGGAACCTGTTCACGATTTTCAACACTTGAACCACCCGAGATACCACGAGATACTGTTGTCACACCCACACCGGCTTCCCATTCTTGGCGAAGTGTTGTTCTTTGATCAGATCTGCCAAAAGTCCCCTCACTCCCTGAGCTGGAAGTCTCCTTCCGCAGAGGTAACGTGCTCCTAAGGCTACTCTTCTTGAACACATCGCCAGACAGCGTTTGTTCAGCGCTCGTTGTCACGTCGCGATTATGCTGTCGAAGAGAACTCCTTAACTCTGCCCGCCTCAAGAAGTCATCTGCTGGGGTTTTGACCCCATGACCAGATTTAGTCATCGGAAGGGACTGTCCCTCATCTTGCTGCACACAGCCATCATCTAAGGACCTAGCCGGAGCAAACGAAGAAGTTACTTTTTGTGGACCCTCCATGGACAGGTCCTCTGACTGCGGATCTTCTGTAGGAAGGTCCTCAACAACTCCCGCAGACTTGGAGTGGCCTGAATATTGCTGTATACGTCTCCTTAAGATTGAGCTCCCAAAACTGTCTTTCTCAGTCTTTTTCTCATCGATCTTTCTCTGAATTTCACCCACTGCAGCACCTCCATACTGACGAGTAGGTGTTTGTTGCTCCGTGGTTCTGGCTAAATTTGGATCAGAACTAGATACCTTGGTCTCCCCCAACTGTGTACCACTCTTGTTTCTATTGGATCTCCGTAAACCAAATCTATCCTCTGCACTTTCTCGAGTACCTTTCTCCGAACTTCTCTGAACGTCTCCATTGGTCTCACGTAGAGACCTCCTCGAGTTACTCCCACCAAATTGCTCCTCGTTTTCTCTAGTTTGACCCATCTTACTACTAATGCTCTCAACTCGAGAAGCAACCGGAGAGGTTCCGATTTTCTGTATCTCCCTACCTCTTAACTGCACTGGGATATCCGAGGATCCAACTAGCATCGTCTGGTGAGTTTTCCGAAGCAGGGGCACAGCTGGAGAGTCATCAGTTTTGCCCTCGAGTTCATCCCCTCTTGACTTCCGTAAAGAACTCCTGGCGACGGCACTGCGAAATTTATACAGATCCTCACTTAACTTGGAGTCTGGCTTATCTCTCAGCGACTTCCTCAAGACAACTCCACCGAAACGTTCTACGGTGTCTTCCGAACCTTTAGTTGGCGTATCACTTTTGGTGCTCAAATTCTCATCCTGTTCTCTTAAAGACCGCCGATTACTTCCGAACCCAAATCTGCTCCTATCTTGGTCCGCCCCGGGTGAAGAGGTAACTCTTGTCCCTAACCTATCTGTTGTTGGAGACTGAGTCCGTGTCTCTGCCCTAGCTGTTGAATACTCGCCCCTCTCATTTTTCCCCGACTGACGTAGTGACCGTCGAGCAGCGAAATCACCGAGAGGATCACGACGGTCCCTGGCCTCTCCTGATGTGTTACGCAGAGATCGTCGGAGGGGTGAACCGACAAGCTCACTTTGGTTCTTAGCACTAGTTCCAGATGACTGGGTCTGTGAAAGGGGGGCATGGCTGGAAGTTGATCTGGGGTCGCCCCTTCCCGAGGCCTCGCTTACTGTACTCGATATGCTACTGCTTCTGAAGAATATATGGAATAATCCATTTAAGCATGAGAACACGACAAATACATTACAATATACAGGTTTATGGCAAGAAGCTATGGTAATTCCTCTAATAATTCAATCACAGGAAGTGAAATTTCCCACCATAAAATCTAGAGGTGATCAAATTGATTAGAACAGGAAGTTGACAAAATGATCCAAAATCAAGCAGATAATCCATTATTTCTTCGTTATTTCAATGATTTTAAAGAGCGTTCAAATTTATTAGAACAGCCAACTGAATTTTGTCCTCAAAATCGGAGGCAATTGAATTTTGATCTAGGGAGATTGAATTATTAGAGGTATTGCCATATTCATCATTTGCATGGTTACCATGGTTACATGTCAGCACCAATGAAAGTCTCCATGGTATGTTATGGCAACCTCTGGATATAAAGAAACTTGGACCACGTATATCATGGCAGATTTTTGAATTCAGTATTATGGATTTTGAATTCAGTATTATGGATTCAAGACCAAAATAATTTAACCGCCGATATCAAATCCATTTCAAGACCAAAAGCTGTAGATTTTTTTTACATCCGGCAACAGCTGACAGCAGAAAAGTGGAATGACGACACAAAAAAAAACCCTCATTTTTTAAGTGTGTTCAGGCACATTTCATCAACTGTTCAAGGTCTGACCATTTTTTTTCAAGGTTTCCCTGGTTTTACCGCAAATTCTCTGATAAATCAATTACAGAAAGCTCATTCCCTGATGATATTACAGTACAGGACAGAAATAATTTAACCTTGAACATGATTCCCTCACATGCAATTTGCATTAAAACAAGCTGAGTAGCTAGCAGGTCCTCCGCCAAGTAGCCTGTTTGAGAGCATACAGCATATACACTTCCAATATCTCCTTAAATATAACTTGGAAAGTTGATAGGTGTATGTGGAAAGAGACGTTCATCTAGAATTGTTGAGACAATTTGAGGAGGTTTGGGACGCAGTAATGGGTAGTGTAACACTGGAATGTAAGTCTGTAGTTGTATATGGATTTGTGGATGGTGAGGTTTATAAATCGATGAGTGGAATAGATCAAGATATCGCGTTCACAACACAGATGGGTACAATATGGGTGAGTGAAATCCAAGATGGTCAATGGCGGCCATCTTGGATTACATACTACCTCAATGAAAATCAATACCAATCGCTGTCTAACTGATGTGAAGCACCGTCTCGAGTTTGAAGTTGATTGGTCAAATTGTTGTCGAGATATCACGTTCACAAGATCCGAGACGGATGGAATCTAATATCGTCAATGGCAGCCATCTTGGATTTGTACCTCAGTGAAAACCAATACCAATGGCCGTCTAACTGATGTGAAAAACCTTCCCTAGTTTGAAGTCGATTGGTTGATTTGTTTTTGAGATATCGTGTTAACAAGATGTGGAAAGGAGTGAATCCAATATGGTCCATGGCAGCCATCTTGGATTACGTATCTCAGTGAAAATCAAAACCAATGGCCGTTTAACTGATGCGAAGCACATTCTCAAGTTTGAAGTGGATTGATCAAACTGTTGTCGAGATATCGCGTTCACAAGATGTGGGATGGACAGAATCCAATATGGTGAATGGCAGCCATCTTGGATTACGTACCTCAGTGAAAATAAATACCAATGGCCCTCTAACTGATGTGAAGAACCTTCCCAAGTTTGAAGTCGATTAGTTGAATTGTTCTCGAGATATCGTGTTCACAAGATCTGGGACGGATGGAATCCAATATGGTCAATGGCAGCCATCTTGGATTACGTACCTCAGTGAAAATCAATACATATGGGCGTCTGACTGATGTGAAGAACATTCCCAAGCTTGAAGTTGATTGGTGGTAGAGACCCCAACAGCCGTATGAGCTGCCATGCGAATTGCGTGTGTAAACGCAAATTATGTGGTGTCGGAAAAGGTCATAAAACATGAATTTCTGCCTTAATTAACTGTGAAAATTACTTGGATTAAGTAAATATAATGTTCTGTTGTCGATGGTATTTGAATTAGTCCATAAAATGTTTCGTCATCGGCAGAGAGCAGTTCTGGAGTTCACTTCATTTTGCACACGCGTCTGGTCGCCGTGGAAAATGGCGACGCATTTTTAAAAGTCCTCAACTTGCATGATCCCTTACGATATGAGCCAGTGGGGTTTTCCCTTTCAATTTGGTCTTAAAATTCTCATAATTTCTCACAGAATATCGCAAGAATATTAACTCGATCAAAACGTGCTTCAGTTTTTTCATAGCCCGTTTTGCGGCCCTTTTGGGTGACCGCGAATGCTGTCTCCGATGAGAATGACCGAGTTAACAGTGGCAGTCCGTTATTTAAATGTTCGTGTCATTGTTCTGACTGATAAATGAATAGAAATTGCATTGGCTCATGTCGTAATCCCGAATTTGTTTAGACTTGTACGTCCCGCGAAGAGCAAAACGTCTTGTTGTTCCACGTAACCAGGGGTAACGAGGTCATGACACCAGATGGCGTCTCCCGTCTAAAATGGCGGCACCCTTTTGATAGCGTTTGTTGAGGTTGAATGCTGGCGAAAAACGATCTATTTTGCTATAAATTTTGCGCTATTGTTACTGTTTAATGTATAAATTAATATGTGATATCTCAGAGTGTCAATGCCGATATCTCAGAGTGTGATATCTCAGAGTGCCGGATGTAAAAAAAATCTACAGCTTTTGGTCTTGAAATGGATTTGATATCGGCGGTTAAATTATTTTGGTCTTGAATCCATAATACTGAATTCAAAATCCATAATACAATGTCAATTTCCACGACAGTAAATATCTCGCAAGTCGTTTGATGGTTTACCATGGAATTCTCCTTACCACGTCCAGCTGGTACAGCATGCGGTTGACGTTTTCGCGGGTATTGAGAAAACAGCTCCACTCATGTTAGTAGTAATCTCCCTTGAATTGAACTTGAAAGCGTGGACTAAACTTGCAATTTGAAACAAAGCAGTTGAAATGTTGAATTTATTTCACCAGAATAATATTTCTTAAAATGTTTTATGATTAAAAAAAATTAATAGCGTATAAAATAGTCGTGATGAAGTAAGTTTTATCAGTCTGTGTTACTTTATTTTATTTTACAACAACAACAACATTTTTTTAACTCCACTCACTGGAACGTTTTTCCTTCTGGCTGACAATGGTGCTTCATCTACTTTACTACAGAATGAACAAAAGGAAATGTGGGCTCTTCAACTGATTTGATTTAAAATAATTATCAATTAATTTATTTCTTATCACTTTTATTAGAAAATTAGAATATACATCATCAAGTAAAATGAATGTTCCATACTGAGTAAGACATTTATGGAAATGAACTCCTCATTAATGAATGTCAGTGGGAAGAGATAATTATGTGGGGTGGCATATTCAGGTTGTCCATGGGTTCAATCTTTTTCTCAATAAAATTCAAGTTCACATTTAGGAATTTTGGTGACATTTGATACCTGTTTCAATGCAGGTACCCTGGTACTATAGTAAAACGCTGTTCCATTATGCAAATTTATGCAAATTAGGCAGCTAAATATTGCCGCGGCGTCGACAAAATGCCCACCAGCAGAACTGGCATGTTCAAAAACCCCTGACTACCAAATTTTATTAAAATTGTCCTGAAATTAAAAGAAAGGAAAACGTTTTTGTAGAAATTTACTCATAAATGTGTACAATTTTACCCATTAATCTCCCATTGTTTTAACATAGACTGATTTCCGATAAACCACTGGAATAAAATAACTTCAAAAATCTGCATAAAATCAAGTTTTGATTCGTTTTCGAAAATTTAAAAAGCGTTGAACTTCAAAAAATGCCTCCTATGAAATCAAATCTAAACTAGTCCAAAATAAATAAGATGAAAAAACTGTTGGGGTCTCTATTGGTGGAAATGTTCTTGAGATATCGCATTCACAAGATGTGGGACGAGCAGAATCCAATATGGTCGATGGCGGCCATCTTGGATTACGTACTTCAGTGAAAATCAATACCAATGGCCGTCTAACTGATGTGAAGCACCTTCTCAAGTTTGAAGTCAATCGGTCAAATTGTTCTTGAGATATCGCGTTCACAAGATGTGGGACGGACAGAATCCAATATGGTCGATGGCGGCCATCTTGGATTACGTACCTCAGTGAAAATCAATACCAATGGCCGTCTAACTGATGTGAAGCACCTTCTCAAGTTTGAAGTCGATTGGTCGAATTGTTCTCAAGATATCGCGTTCACAAGATGTGGGACGGACGGACGGACGGAAGGACGGACGGAGGGACGGACGGAAGGACGGAGGATGTGGGACGGACAGAATCCAATATGGTCGATGGCGGCCATCTTGGATTACGACTCAGTGAAAATCAATACCAATGGCCGTCTAACTGATGTGAAGCACCTTCTCAAGTTTGAAGTCGATTGGTCGAATTGTTCTCAAGATATCGCGTCACAAGATGTGGGACGGACGGACGGACGGAAGGACGGACGGAGGGACGGACGGAAGGACGGACGGCTAGCATTTCCAAGTCCTCCCACCACTTCGTGGCGGAGGACAATAATGCTGTGCTGAAAGCTGATGCATTAAGTGAGGACTCTTGAGTGAGTGCTCAGTGAGTAGGATTTAACGTCGTTTTCAACATTTTTTCAGTCATATCATGATGGTGCCTACATGTGCCAGGACACGAAAGTGTCCACAGATCCAATTATCCTGGACACTGATCAGCCCAGCCAGTACAGCACCTGGTCACCCATCCAAGTATTGACCTGGCTCAACGTTGCTTAACTTCGGTGATCTGACAAAAACCGATGCACCCAACGTGATACGCCATACCTCTTACATGACTGTGCATGAAGTTGCATTAAAGAAAAACGTGTCGAGAAAACCCCTCATGTGTGCTTTCTAATACAATCAAGGGACATGAGACATATCTGACACATTTGATCAATATCATATCCTGCACTTATTATATTAGCAGTCGCGAGAGTTTTTTTCCATCAGTCACGATCAAAACAATTTCTTTGATAGGCATTTAGAAGCCGGCGTATATAACACAAGGCTATTCTATGGATAACAACATCTTTATTGCTGTGGAGCTGACGTTTCGTTGGAGATGCTTCCAACTTTTTCCAGCTTTTTCAAAGCTTTAGCTTCCAGTTTTTTCAAAGCTTCAGCTTTGAAAAAGTTGGAAGTATCTCCAACGAAACGTCAGCTCCACAGCAATAAAGAAGTTGTTATCCATAGAATAGCCTTGTGTTGTGTTACGATCAAAACAGTTATTTCTGTCATGTACTGTATTACATGAAGTTGATGAAATGCTACAAACAGAGTCTAACAATGTCCATGTAATTCTCCCTGATTTAAGGAATGATAAAACTTTAGAATAACTGATCAAAATTTGAATCAAATTCTGGAGGCCTCACCCAGTGAATGTTTGTCGTACAGACTACGGCTATAGGCGCCACTATGAGCGTACACGATTATGAGCGTGCACGATAATGAGCGCCCTCTCTCAGTACATGTACATGATGTGCTGCATACATGAAAACCAGCCAAACTACTCCTTACAAGAGACAGCAAAAATTGACAACTCAACGAAATTTCAGCGTTCAATTATGATTATTTATATTATTAAATTAAAACGGTTGATGAAAAATATGACTCACTTTTTGCTTCAAATTATGTCAGAGAATCACATTTTTCAGGCACAAAAATCAGCGGAAAATGTCCAAACTTACAAACAAATCACATACATGGTTATCACACAAACTGTTGGCTTCATTTTACTGCAGCCGATTTTGTTTGTTGACATCACATGACTGCAAATGGGTGGGAATTAGCAAGGCGCTGCTCTCTACCGGGGCAACAGATGCATGTTATTTTATGGGCACGTAGGCCTACTCCTGTCCTCATTTGAACTGTTGAGGTTGCCCACAAATCTGTAATGATCTCTCGCGATACAGTTTTTTAATATAATATAAATTTTGTTTGAGTATTTTATCAACTGTAAATTTAGATGAAATTTTCCGTAGTTTTTTCCAAGAAATCAATGTGTTTTCAGCGTGCCCATAACAGTATGCTAACCTTCGGTTTAGACCATCTGGAGCCTCTCTTAATTTTTGCTATTGCGTGTGTGCCTAGCGTTTCTTCCGTCAATGAAAACTGTGCATTCTATTTTCCTGGAGTAGCAGAATTCTGATGGGAAATTTCAATTTGAATAGTGAAATATCTTCGAACACAGATACGAAAATGATGTAAAATATGCCCACGATCACGCGGATGGCCATACTGTACCTGCTCGACTGTCCTGATCTGGGAAGGCCACTTCTGGTAGGCGAGTCGTAACTTCTCGTGCTCACATCACGACTTCTACTGGGCGACTCGTAACCACGTGTGCTCACGTCTGTCGCTCTCGTGTTCCTCGTATAGTCGTGGGTTCTGGCTGGCCTATCGTAGCTACGCGGCGTATATCTGGACATGCTACCATCTGACAGACCGCTGAAATTGCTCCTCACTGAGTGATATGTTGATGCTGGTGTAGGATATGTTGACGCTGGTGTATGATATGTTGACGACGGTGTGGGATATGTTGACGTTGAGTTGTGATATGCTGACGCTGGTGTTGACGTAGACCGTGGTGTATAATATGTGGAGGAGGCAGAAGCGAGACTCATGTACGGTGATGGAGGGATATGATACGATGACGATCTTTTTATCTGCGAGCCTGGAAAAATATCAAATATTTCTTATCATCAGAAGTTGGTAGATTTAAATTTTCTCCCTCTTCATCACTTAGACCATCCACAATAATACTTTTGTTTCCAGTAACAAATTTTAGAAATGAATAGGTAGGTAAGCAGGGATTTTTTTTTTTTTTACATTTTTTTTTCCTTTTTGAATATGATTTCATGGAATATTGCTGAATACATAAAAATAAAAAGAACATCTACTCAAACTTACAGTAAACAGTTATATTATTTTGGATGGCTTTAACTTTTCCCCCAGTAGAGTTATTGCTCACTCTCCTGGAGAATGAGAAGGGGTACTCGGAAGAAGAAAAAGGTCTTGATTTCTGACATTTTAGCAGAATATTGCAAAGCTTTGCAGTTCACCTTTACTGCTGTATCAAGGGGGTAATCTCTAAACTGTACTTTCAGTACCGTATTAACATATCATATGTGATTGCCATGATTCGAGCAAAATGTGAGAATGGGTCTGCATTCCCATAAATGGAGGAATGGATCCGCATTCCGTAAAGATAGGGATGGGTCTGCCATCCCATACAGTCACGTAAATGTAGGCATGGGCCTGCATTCCCATAAATGTAAGAATGGGTCTGCATTCCTGTATATGTAGGCATGGGCCTGCATTCCCGTAAATGTAAGAATGGGTCTGCATTCCTGTATATGTAGGCATGGGCCTGCATTCCCGTAAATGTAAGAATGGGTCTGCATTCCTGTATATGTAAGCATGGGCCTGCATTCCCATAAATGTAAGAATGGGTCTGCATTTCCATAAATGTAGGAATGGGTTTGCATTCTCTTAAATGTAGGAATGGGTTTGCATTCCCATAAATGTAGGAATGGGTCTGCATTCCCGTAAATGTAGACTTGGGTCTGCGTTCTCTTAAATGTAGGCATGGGCCTGCATTCCCATAAATGTAGACATGGGCCTGCATTCCAATAAATGTAGGTATGGGTCTGCATTCCCATAAATGTAGGTATGGGTCTGCATTCCCATAAATGTAGGCATGGGCCTGCATTCCAATAAATGTAGGTATGGGTCTGCATTCCAATAAATGTAGGTATGGGCCTGCATTCCAATAAATGTAGGTATGGGTCTGCATTCCCATAAATGAAGACATGGGCCTGCATTCCAATAAATATAGGTATGGGTCTGCATTCCCATAAATGTAGACATGGGCCTGCATTCCAATAAATGTAGGTATGGGTCTGCATTCCCATAAATGTAAGAATGGGTCTGCATTCCAATAAATGTAGGTATGGGCCTGCATTCCAATAAATGTAGTTATGGGTCTGCATTCCCATAAATGTAGGAATGGTCTTGGATTCCCATAAATGTAGGAATGGGTCTGCTTTCCCATAAATGTAGGAATGGGTCTGTATTCCCATAAATGTAGGAATGGTCTTGGATTCCCATAAATGTAGGTATGGGTCTGCTTTCCCATAAATGTAGGAATGGGTCTGCATTCCCATAAATGTAGGAATGGGTTTGGATTCCCATAAATGTAGGAATGGTCTTGGATTCCCATAAATGTAGGTATGGGCCTGCATTCCAATAAATGTAGGTATGGGTCTGCATTCCCATAAATGTAGGAATGGGTCTGCATTCCCATAAATGTAGGAATGGGTTTGGATTCCCATAAATGTAGGAATGGTCTTGGATTCCCATAAATGTAGGAATGGGTCTGCTTTCCCATAAATGTAGGAATGGGTCTGCATTCCCATAAATGTAGGAATAGGTCTGCATTCCCATAAATGTAGGAATGGGTTTGGATTCCCATAAATGTAGGAATGGTCTTGCATTCGCATAAATGTAGGAATGGGTCTGCTTTCCCATAAATGTAGGAATGGGTCTGCATTCCCATAAATGTAGGAATGGGTTTGGATTCCTGTAAATATAGCAATGGGTCTGCATTCCCATAAATGTAGGAATGGGTCTGCATTCCCATAGATGTATGAATGGGTCTGCAGTCCTATAAATGTAGGAATGGGTTTGGATTCCTGTAAATGTAGGAATGGGTCTGCATCTCAAACCGAGAAATGGGTCTGCATTCTTATTCCCATAAAACTAAGAATGGGCCCAAGGTTTGAATGTAGGAAACTTACATGCACACCAAGCTGAGGTGTGCACCATGTAATGTATATCATTGTGTTCTGCCAAATTTTACATGCACAGTTAAAGTCCAAATTTGTGCATGTGTGCATTCCTAATTTTGAGCCCTGGGGTCTGCATTCCCATAAATGTAGGAATGGGCCTGTCTTCCCATAAATGTAGGAATGGGCCTGCATTCTCACAATGTTGATGACAATCTGGGTCTGCAATGTGTGCTCACTATAGTATATAGATGAGAGTACCTGAGTGATAACCATTGGAGGGATTGATGTAAGAGGAGGAGCCATGACTGACACGCGACTGTTTGCTTCCGGGCTCACCAAATCTTCGTCTTCCTAGAATGACAACAACAATCAAATTAAGTCTGGGTAGTGTGTAATCTAACATCATGGTAAGTACAGTGAAAACTGTGTAAACTGAACGGCATGCATGGGAATCGGATCAGATAATAGTGTCGGTTTATACAGGGTTCTGGTTATCAAGCCCCTCAAAGTACTTCAAATTCAAGTACTGAGACCATGGATGATGCCAGTTATTTGCGGTTGGTCGTTTTACCCAGGTTTGAGTATTCACAGGTTTCGCTGTGGTATATAGGGTGTATCAGGTGTGGGTATATTGTATCTGCTCTTCCATGAGCCTATTTCAGAAGAAGTGACTATGTGACTAACATACAGATGATGACACTATAATGCTTATTTGACATATATTTTATGGGTTTTCTGATCTATATATAATGTAGTAATTCTCCTTAGAGAAATTGCGATATAATATTTATTTGTTAGAGGGGCTCTATCACACCTGTACATGTGTCAGCTACAGTTTGTATTTTATAGGGGAAATTCTCACTCACTCTGAGTCTCTTCATATAAATATAACATGTAAAGCTGAGCGCGCTGGTGTGTTTGCGTGTATTGAGGAGTGATCACTCAACAGGTCTTGCTTTTCATCCATTTTCAGGGGGTATCCATAAGTATACCCATAAAATCTGTTGACAGGTATCCATGGGTATCCGGACCAGCAAATGATTTGAAACAATGAATAACTTATACCCACAACTTACATGTATGTAATTTCTATGGTCAGGTTGGTGTGATAACTTATGTAATTTCTATGGTCAGGTTAGTGTGATACCTTATGTAATTTCTATGGTCAGGTTAGTGTGATAACTTATGTAATTTCTATGGTCAGGTTAGCGTGATAACTTATGTAATTTCTATGGTCAGGTTGGTGTGATAACTTATGTAATTTCTACGGTCAGGTTGGTGTGATAACTTATGTAATTTCTATGGTCAGGTTGGTGTGATAACTTATGTAATTTCTATGGTCAGGTTGGTGTGATAACTTATGTAATTTCTATGGTCAGGTTGGTGTGATAACTTATGTAATTTCTATGGTCAGGTTAGTGTGATAACTTATGTAATTTCTATGGTCAGGTTGGTGTGATAACTTATGTAATTTCTATGGTCAGGTTGGTGTGATAACTTATGTAATTTCTATGGTCAGGTTGGTGTGATAACTTATGTAATTTCTATGGTCAGGTTAGTGTGATAACTTATGTAATTTCTATGGTCAGGTTGGTGTGATAACTTATGTAATTTCTATGGTCAGGTTGGTGTGATAACTTATGTAATTTCTATGGTCAGGTTGGTGTGATAACTTATGTAATTTCTATGGTCAGGTTGGTGTGATAACTTATGTAATTTCTATGGTCAGGTTGGTGTGATAACTTATGTAATTTCTATGGTCAGGTTGGTGTGATAACTTATGTAATTTCTATGGTCAGGTTAGTGTGATAACTTATGTAATTTCTATGGTCAGGTTGGTGTGATAACTTATGTACATGTACATGTATCTTCTGACAAAAGCAACTTGCCTCATTCATGCAATAAGCTTCAGAGAGAAGAATTTGCACCTATTCTCTTTTCGTATTTTTACTTCAGATTTACGTATCTTTACAAGTATCAGATAACAGGATACCCATCGAAAAGCAATGTCTGCTCAGGCTGCCAGAAAACTGAACATTATTCACAGAGACGAACATGTACATGCATAAAGTCATCCCTCTAATAATTCACTCCCCCTATCAATGTTCAATCACCCCCAATTTATGGGGACAAAATTCAATCGGCTGTTCTACTAAATACGATCACTCTTCAAGTGAAATCATTTAAATACAATGTACATGTACATGTAGCAATGAAATAATGTAGTATTCACAAGATTTTGGACGATTTTGTCAACTCCCTGTTTTAACAAATTTGATCGACTCAGTTGTTAGCATCTTCATTTTATCAAACCAATTTCTACGTTTCCACTTCGAACTTCCCTTGATATATCTAGCCCCCTTCAATGTTCACAGAACTTATAAATGGACGCAAGACGTCACTGCATGATCTCGAAAACAGTTGAACTTCAAAATGGGTCGTAGAAGAGCGTTGTTGATTGGCCGACCTATAAATACACCATATTAGGAGGAACGATGCCGCTAATAGAGGATGTCACCCTACTCACAATCGACGTGTACATTCTGATTGGTTGGTCTCTCGTTGGTAGGTGAAATTTACACCTCAGATTTTGAACACTGAAGGGGGTCAGATAAATCAAGGCAGGTTCGAAGTGGGAACGTAGAAAGTGACTGGATAAAATGAAGACGAGTTCTTGGTGGTGGGAAATTTCACTTCCTGTGATTGAAATATTCGAGGTACATGTATTACCCTACATGTACATGTAGATGGGCACAGTGCAGGTGATTTTTTAAAGTGATCGTAAACCCCCAAGTAAAGTTTCCATCAAATGAAAGACCATTGCAAACAGTGTCGGAAAATATTTATTTTAATTTTTTACGATTTTATTACACAGAGTAAACTGCAATTAAAGCATGGTATTCTATGGTGGTCTGTTGTAATCATATTTAGGTCCAGTGACGTCACGCTGCCTTAATACATATATTTCAAACTTTGTATGCACTTTCCAGTGCTTGATTCAAGCTTAAGGTGTGTATATTTTGAGTTTTAACACAGACTCACTGTTCCAATGTGCATGTTTCACCAAAATCTGGGAGATGGCGACTCAGGAGTGTCAAGTCAATTTGAATCTTGCAATTAATTTCCAGATTTTGGAATATGCACATTGAAACAGTGAGTCTGTGTTGAAACTCAAAGTATACATACCTTAACTCTTTTTCTCATAGACTTGTGGGGAATTTTCTCTCTCTGGCCCATAATAGATTTGTAATGACGTAGGTCTTCAACCCATGGACTCATTTCAATTTTCATACTTCTCCAGCGATGTAAAATATCCCGTTTTATGTCCCATGTCATGTGGAGAAATATTTACCAATGGTCTCCCACAGACCCATTCTACGTAATTTGTTCACGTTTTATACCAATATCAGCAACATTTATTCTAAAAATAAGTAATCTTGTGAGAAAATGTGTTGTGTCTGCTTTACTTCTGTTGGAAATCACGAAAAAAAAGCGAAGAAATTGTCGCATTTTAGTCACGTTTCGCAACGTTCTCTTCCTGCTTTCCGGCTACCATTCGCATGTTTCCGTTACCATCGTGAAGCTAATTCTCCCTAGGATCGGGATTTGGCAGTGACATCACAAGACCGCAGGTGTAGAACGAACTATAACTGTTTTAATCCGATATATTCTACAGCAGACTAAAGATGGTGATAAATATTCATAAGGTGAAAGTAACACAGCTCACTGATTGGCCAAGGTTGAGCACGGCCCGGCGTGATTGGAGGAAGAGGTCACGTGGTGACTCGGTCGCTATGGTCACTGTCGATAAAAGACCGACAAAGAAAGAATGGCGGCTGAAAACATTTACGGCGAAGACGGAAGGTCATGGGAAAACACATAAAATAAACTCAGATGGGCAGATTTGACGAGCTAGTCAACAAGGTTAGATACTTTGGTAGTTTATGCTCGCGTTACGTGAAATATTCAGGAATTTGGAAGCAGATTTTACTATTTTTTTAACGTTTGTCTTGTAGCACATGAAACAAATTTGTTGTCAAATTGCCCGTTTTCCATCGATTATTTCTGTTTCTCTTTCTATTTCTCTCCTGATTTCATTTTACCCTTACCATAAAACATACCAACAGTCCGTATAGTCAGATTTATTGAAATTTTGGCTTTCTGAAAATGTATAGTTTTAATTACATGTAGGTTTTACTCAAAGTAAACGCCAAAAATTGCAAGAATAATCAACCACATGGGAACTCAAGTGACTCGTCAAAATCCGTCTTCATGAGTTAGGCGAACACTCGTCAAAACACGCTACATGAGGATCTACACAAGTCGTCAAAACACGCTTATATGAGGGAAGAGTTAAGCTTGAATCAAGCACTGGAAAGTGCATACAAAGTTTGAAATATATGTATTAAGGCAGTGTGACATCACTGGACCTAAATATGATTGCAACAGGCCACCATAGAATACCATGCTTTAATTGCAGTTTACTCTGTATAATAAAATCGTAAAAAATTGAAGTAAATATTTTCCGACACTGTTCGCAATGGTCTTTCATTTGACGGAAACTTTACTTGAGGGTTTACGATCACTTTAATGAAGTGTTTAAATGTGAACAAATCAAAGCACAATCAAGTTCTTCACAGATGAAGTACAATACATGTATGATATAAGAGAGTAAAAAACATCTCATCAATGAAATTTATGGAAGAGTCAAAGTTGTCTGAAATTGTGCCAAAATTCTGTCAGGTGGCAGCCATGTTTGAAACTGAAACTGAAAGGGTGAAATATTTTCAACGATTTTCCCAATTTCGGCTATGGGGTAAAGAGATGTAGCCTACATGTACTTCTCATATTGATTTTCTGAAGCAGAATGTGAAACAAAATACATAAATATATATTTTTCATCTCCATAGAGAGAACTTTGTGTCTGTTAATTACTAAGACTAAGTTGAACAAAAGTGACCATGATTTAATAACCGGAATGAATAAAAGCTTAGCTAAAATTATGAATAACCTATTTCTTCTAATTTTTTGAATAGCATTTTTATAAAACCGTCTTTATGACAACTGAGGCTAAATATTGTAGCATGGATAGGTTATTTATTCCAAGAATTGAAAATCTAGCTAGTGAAATTTGTAGAATGTTGGCAGACTTTCTCTCAGCAGATGACTAAGTTAAGTTTTGCTGTCTGAATAATTAGAAGAAATAGACTATTATCTCCCAGTACATGTACTTCCAACAATCCAAAGAATTTTCCATTCAATTACGACACATTGTCTCCATCTTCAATTTTGGGAGAATTAATGAAATAAGAATCAATTCATTAAAAACAACATTGGGGTGAGTGAGTAGTAGGGGTTAACATCGTTTTCAACCTTGTTTCAGTCATATCACGACGGTGCCTACATGTACATCTGCCAGAACACAAGAGTGCTCACAGTTCCTATTACCCTGCAGGGCTCGCTTTAGAGCATGAGAGATGACCTGCAAAAAAAAACCCCTTCCAAAAAATTTGCAGGTCAAATCCAAGATGACCTGCAATTACAAAATTTGACCTGCATTTTTTTAATAAGATTTTCGAAATTCTTTGATGGACCACAGCTCAATAACGGACTTTACGCTTAACCCTAGTCCTGTCGGCCACTTATACGCTGGTCGACGTGTGAGTGCCATGCTGTCAAGCAGAGTTGAACTGTTCAAAATGGGGCTCAAAAAACGGCGACTGTCTGGTCACGGGAATTGATATATAAATTGAAATAATGGATAGTATTTGATGCACGATACATCAATTTAAAACCCTGAACATACATTCAGAACATATTTGTCATTTTACAGCTTTAGAAATATTTAGGAATCGTAATTCGGAAAAATTGTGTACCGTAAAACTCACGTTAGAATTCTATCACGTTCAGAGTACTACCGATGGACGGTCTGTTTTGCTTCATCTCCACTTAATAACTCGTCTAAATTCTTATAGATGTCACAGTATGTATTCCTGGTTACTCGTAACATAACGATCATTGAATATTTATTGAATATTCCAAGTAAATCGGTAAAAATCCTTTCGTTTACGCGAAGTGTGGCTTCCCGCAGCGAAACCCAGCGCCATTCAGACTCCGTCGAGATCGGCCAGGGCGCATGCGTAACTCGTGAATATTTTATGGTAATGAGCAGTTGTCACAGTTTGACCAATCAGCAAGTCGCATTACATCAGGTGATCATCATATTCGCGGGTTTATTGAGGTTGAATGGAAAGGATTCGAAACACATGACCATTTTACCCAATAAAATCGACGCATTTTTACCACCTGACACGAGAAAGGCTGTGAAGAGTGAAAGCAGAGTTGTTGCCCTTCAATTTGACATCTTTAACGTTGAGATTGCCTTCCGGGTTTTCGTTGGAGGAACTTGTCAACAAGGTGCGTTTTTACGCGTTTCAACAAACTTTTCTGAATAAATGACGCTCTGTTCTACATTTGTAGGCGATCTTCACATAAATAAGTGTCTTTTTTAATAATAAACACCGAACTCACGTGAAATAATTAATGAAATAATACGTTATAGTTGGAGTAAGCCGTGTCTGGTTTGAGCCAGTCGTTAAACCCCCACGATCGTACAGTTGATACTTTTGCCATCACACAATTTATTTCATTATTTGGCAGCCCGGCAAATTAATATGTCAGTTCATTTTGGCCAGTCTCTCGGCAACAAACGAACGGAAATAGGATTCCTAGAACAGCGCGCACGCATGCGTAAGGACAGTAAAGGAAGTAATGCGCGAGCAGACTCCCCTGAACATATTTACTTTTGCCATCGATCTGAACTCGACCACGACGATGTATTTTGTGTTGAAAAAGATGAAAAGTTTTCATGCCGTCGACGAAAATGATCTCCAGAATATCCACTGAACAGAAGATAATAACACTTTCTGCCACAGAAATTATGACCTGCAATTTTTTTTTGCAGGCGAATTTTAACATGGCCTGCAACACCTCAAATTTGGCCTGCAAATTGCAACTTGCAGGCCGCCAATTCGAGCCCTGCCCTGGACACTGATCAGCCAAGCCAGTACAGGACCCGGTCACCCATCCAAGTACAATGTATTGACCGAGCTTAATGTTACTTAATTTCAGTGATCTGGCGAGAACTGGTGTGCCCAACGCTATAAGCCGTAACATTGACTATAAAGGCAGAGCACATTCTATACATAAAGTATGGTCACAAAGTCAAACATACTTTTGATGTCATTTCAATGCCTAATGTACATATTACATGTTACCTGTAGACATGTGTGAGATGACAGGTGTGGGTGAAAATAGGACAAGTTCCAATTTACCTCAATGGGCTTGTTCCTGATGTAACGGACATTTCCTTAAGTTGGTATTGGAGTCCTACTTCTCCAACACAACCCAATAATTAAGTTCACAGACAAGAGTCCGCCACAGTCTGAGTCTAACATATGATATAACAACATGGGCTGCACATTCTCCATGCTCACCTGGAGCGCTCAGTAGTCTGGGCCAAGCCAGCCAGGCAAAGTCAATCCATGAGTTATGTATGTTGTCAGAGCAGGCAAGTGCCATGGAATAGGAACAAGCTGATTGGGGAGTGAGGTCAGACACTGTTTGTCAGTGTGTATGGAAAGGGGAAACAAACAAACCCTGCAGTTGAGGAGGCTGGCTTGTTTCTGCTTGTAGGAGTTTGTACTTGCAGCCATTACTTCTAACATAAATACATGTTACGTTTAACCGAGATTACTTCACTGGTAATAAACAGGCCCCAGCTCCACGGGGAAAGAATTTGGCTAATGTCCGAACAGGTACATGTCTAGCACAGGCCATGCATTCTAGAAATCCAACCAGGCTGATTTGATAGGGGTGAGTGAGTAAGTGAGTGAGCGAGTGAAAATGATTTAATGTCGCTTTCAACACTATTTCCTGACATTGGTTTCTTTTCTATTTTCACACCTGGAAACCACACGGGTAGGTTCCTATTCCTTTTAATACCCGAGGCCCCTGCACGGGTGGAGTCCTTTTATTTTTTCACACCCAAAAACCCCACGGATGCCTCAGTTAGTCAATTCTTATCACAAGCTGTCTGAGGAGCTGAGGCCTATTCTTATAATAACCTGCGGTTTGCACAATGACACTCCAGATCAATCTCCAGAAGTCCCATGGGGCCATATATTATTATAAGAGTATTACAGTATTTATTGGCACAAAATCACTGATTTGATAGCCCTGATATTAGGCATAGCAAGTGATTTTTAAATAAAACATAAACTTATATGCAAACAAATTACCCTATTTCATCTAATTTTTCGAACAGCATTTTTAGGCTTAGAAGCAGGAAAAATCCATCTTTATGTCAACCGAGGCTAAATACTGTGGCATGGACATTATTTATTCCTAAAACTGCAAAGATAGCTAGTGAAATTTGTAGAATTTTCACAGAATTTCTTTCCACAGCAGCCTGAAGTTAAGCTTTGCCATCTGAATAATTAGAAGAAATAGGGTACCGTAAAGTACAAAATGTTCTCCACAAATCAAGTACGATATAATATAGGAGGACAGATAAACTTGTCATCAGTGAATTTACAGATCTATGAGCAGGCCTGCACAAATTTGGAATCCAGGTAACCCGAAAAAGGGTTACGCTAAAAAACTTTCAGGTAACCTTTTTCTGTTCGCGTAACCCCAAAACAGGTTGCGCAATTTTTTGGGGGTAACCCATTTAACAAGTTTGATAATTCCTTGTCTCAGGATGATCGTCAGATAATTTGAGTTTCGTAGCGAATTCATGCAAACTTCCAGCTTTCATATGTCTGGCTATATTGGCTTTGTGGATGTACGTGATGCCAACCACGTACTGTTTCACCGAACTCACGACGGCACTGCGACATTTGGCCTTCTTTTCAATTGCTTCCCAGTTGATGCTGCATATATACTGCAGCGGAGTGATGTCAACCGCCCATCTACGTCACTCCCATAGATAAAATCTTAACGAATGGCCATTTTTTGAAAGTTTTCACAGACACAAATTCAGTCTTCTCCTGTCCAACGAATCGATCCACCATTGTGTCGCTTCTAGATTCTGTCCAATCGCGCAAGTCCACACATCAGGAAAATTACAAATATTCGTAAGATTATATCAATTTTCATTCACGTGAACGGACAAAGGGTTACGCGGGACGTTATCCGTGTAACCCCTTCGCGCAATTTGTGCAGCCCTGATGAGTCAAATGTGTCTGAAATTATAATTGGATTCTGTCAGACGGCGGCCATGTTTGAATCTCAAATTGTGTAATATTTTCATTGTTCTTAAGTTAGGCTATGAGGTGCATACTTATGACTCAATTCCACCACACTGTCTCCATCAATAAGTGTGAGAATATTAATAAAATATCAATCAAATCACTGAAGAAATGCACATCAACATTTGGTTCTGGGCACCATGACCAAGGTAGCACCCATTCTACTTTTGTACATGTATACATAAGGTATAGTCAAAAGTCTCTCCGACATTTCTGATGACATCAATACAATGACTAATGGTATTGGCAATTAGCAGGACTTATTTGCTCACAGTGGAGCTGATTTCAATTGAACTGCATTATCACCACTTACTTTCTACCAGGCTGATAATTATAAGTAAGTAGGCCCATGAAAAACAGTCATGGGCCTGGGCTGGTAAAAGCCCATCAAAATGCAGGTACAGGGAAAATAGGCCACAGCAAGTAGGATAATGATGCAATAATGACATCTTCCACTGAAGAAGTGCCTCAAATAATAGCCTATTGGCCTGATCTGCTATCATAAGGCACCTCGTGTACAACACAGACTGTACAAACTGTGTGAGCTTCCAATGGCTTGTATTTATAAGCTCATCTTCTCTGGCCAAGTCGACGAAAATCACATTGATCTGTACATGGACATATATACATGTAGTTGACTTGGCTAGTGAAGATAATCTGGATGAAAAGTGAGCAAAATGCTGATTATACAAAAACAGATGGAACGATAACTGGCATAATTCCAACTCTGATTTTCCAAATGTTCCTGGAGGATGTCAATATTCTGGAGGGTCTCAGTATTCCTGGAGGGTGTCAATATTTCTGGGGAGTGTCAATATACCTGGAGAGTGTCAGTACTCCTGGAGGGTGTCCGTAATCTTGGAGAGTGTAAATATGGTACATGTATTCCTGGAGAGTGTCAATACATGTATTCCTGGAGAGTGTCAATACATGAATTCCTGGAGAGTGTCAATACACGTATTCCTGGCGAGTGTCAATATTGCTGAAGGGTGTCAATATTGCTGGAGGGTGTCAATATTCACAAGGATGTCAATATTCTTGGTGAGGCCATCCTTAAAAATATGTTTGTTGGCTGTAACCCGACCCTACCTCAGAAAGTTGGGTCGGTAGGTAGGTAATTTTTTTTTTTTTTTTTTTTTTTTTTAGATCAGATTTTCCTTTTGGGGAGGGTGGAAGAGGTTAGTATTTCGTTCAGATACTAAGCAGGTCATTTGAAAAATACTTTTTGTCTGGCAGCAAAATTATTTCAGTACAGAAAACTAGTTATCTTCAAGGTATAAAGCAAGATATTCTTAAATTCAGGCTTGTGTAACTGTTTTATTTCTTAGAAGACATCAACATCCTTGAACACCTTCTTGACAACGACTAGTGACTAGCTGGTCAAAAAAAAAAGAAGTAAACATATACCACTACCAGACAAACTTTTGCCAAAATTGTGACAGGAAAGAAAAAAATCCTCTCAGTGTTATACAGAAGGTTGTTCATTACCATTTGGAGTTGAGAAAATTACCTCAAATTAATCATTAACATCATTACCGCCCTTCCTCGTCGCAAATTTATGGTGTGCTTTTATTGAATACTTAGGTACTTCCTTTATTCAGATTAGAAATACATCGTAATTTAATTTACTGACAACAGTGAGGCAAATACTAAGTTTCTAACCTGTGTCTTTTCGTGGAATTTAGTCCGAGGTGGAATTCTGACAAGCGTATTTGATGCCGACATCGGAACGTCAAAATTAAGCTGACGGGTCTAATTTGTCAAGACCGCTGAAGCCACCGACACTATCCATACATGTAGCTTTATCGACATAGAGGGTTATAAAGTTTCGGGTAAACAACAAAGCAGTACAGATTTTCTGCATTTAGGCACACTGAAGTCTTCTCGGATGAAAGTAGAAATCCGAACATCGTTGTTGTTGTAACATCGTCAGTCTCAGAATCTCTCGGTGTACGGACCTACGAGGTGGGGACAGTCCTAAACATGTCTACGTTCCACGTCGATTCGCGACAGAGCTCTTTATGGCAGGTTTTTATAACCAACCGTTTTGAAATATTTTTCCCATCCTGTGTTGCTGTTGCCTCTCGATGTGTTTATTGTCCTCTCGACTCTCCATCAAACCCAAACACAAAACAGAAGGGGGAACTTCCCGCCATATACACGTGGTCGACGAAAACTGCATTCCCCTACGTAAGGGGCATGGAGGATATACCTTCAAAACGTGTGACATAAGCTCACATCGCCGACTACTGGAGAGTGAAATCCTGCTTGCGTTTGCTGGGCGAACGTTTTACATACGTTTACCCGTTAGAGGAGATAGGGGAGATAATTCTGACATTGCAAAATAAAATAAAAAGATGACCGGTCGGAAAATCGGCGAAAAAAGTTTCCAGTCGGCGGATTTTTGGACAGTCGGTCGGGTTACGCGCAACAAACTTATTTTTAAGGATGGCCTTATGGGGCAGCAAGGTTGACTTGGGCCAAAGATATTTAAACACTCAATATTCCATGCAATGCATGTTTGAGAAGTCACATATCCAGCAGGGGAACAATAAACTTATCCAACTGAACTAACCTTCTGGATCTCCCCGACATGGTGTCAGTCTCTCTAGCAGATTTGGTGTAGAACACCAATGTTTGTTGTACAGCCTCTACTTGCGGCGTCACAGTTCATGTGTGTCAGTCCATGATGCAGGTCTTCCTGAAATTAAAATTGGGTCAAAATTATTGCAGATAGCTGTGGAAATTGTTTATTCCTTAACGATAATGATCGGTCCCGCATATCTCATTGTACACAAAGGTCAGAGCAACCCTTCCAGTTGCACCTCATCAAGTCTGTGGCAAGACTGTTCTTCAACATTCTAGTGAAAATAACATGTGATGAAATTTGCTGTCATCCAGAACTTGTTTACAAACTGCCCCCGAACATTCAGAAAGCGGATATCAGTGGTCAAAATTTGAATTTTTTTACTAGCCATTTGGCTGCCAGACATAACAAATTATTCGCCAAGTTGGGGAGATAATTTTTTCACTCGCCGAAGGTTGAGCTATTTAGTGATCACGCAATCATCCGCATGAGTCTGGGAAATGCATGATATTGGGAACACTGAATAAATGACTGCAAATATTCGGAGCATGCAGTGCTTCTAATATAACAGACGTGATCGCGCTCGCGCCCCTAAAACAAGATTGAGGAGCGCTTTCTTTTGCGCCTCTAAAATTGACAGATTTTGTAACATCTTTTAGTTTATTCTCGCAACCGTCAATATGTGTTGTTGTTGTTGTTCAATGTTATCAGCTGAATGGAGTGCCGTCGACCAATTAGTGAACACGCCAGTGTTGTACTGGCCTTCCATCGTCGTTTCTTATTTGTCAAAATGCGGGTTATGTCGGCAATATTGCCTATATCAGCCAATCACTTTATCCGACTCAAAATAGACTCAGCCACGTATGTAATGGCGGGAATTCATTCTCTTGAACTGCATGATTTATAGTTGGGTAATTCCTTGTTTCGGAACGATCTACGATCAACTCATCATGTCAGACCAACCTACCGTGCAGTTAAAAACCTTTCTGAAATGAAATACGGGTGGGACGATCAGGGCAAATACAGGTGACGGACATTTGGTGTAAACTGTGAGCTAAGCATTACTGTCTATGCCAGAAAATTTTTCTGAATCGTTTTCGTCTATATTTCGGAGACAATTTATCGGAACAAATAGAATCATCTGAATGGGCTGGGTACACGCTAGACAGACACGTAGCACTGAGCAGTGGCGATAAACGATACTGGAGGACAACAATTTATTCAACATTTTGACAACTAGAATTTTCCTGTCGCCATATATGCGACTAGAGGGAATTTTTATTCGCCGACTTCTCATTTCTATTCGCCGTTGACGACATGGGGAGCGTGATTTTTGACCCCTGGCAAATGATGATTTTTCATCGACTGAAAATTAGACATGGTGTAAAATGATGTTGAAATGCTCGAAGGAACAGACTTGGCAAACCCTAAATTCAATTATAAAATATCTTGTAGGAGCTGCATGTCAGACCATATCCACATGTATAAAGCATGGTAGCACCAAGGGTCTGTTCGATTGTGCGGATCCGTCGAATCAATTTGGCGGGGGTTGGGTGAATCCATTTTTTATCGTGTTCTATTCTCTTTTTTATTTGATCGTTGAACTCAAGTTTTGGATCTGTCCTACCCTGTTTCGACTCCCATGGACTCGACGGCTGGGCAGAATCAAACACACTCCAGAGAATTACAGTACCGGTAACCCTCGGTTTTAGTAACAAATGGATATTCCAACATTTAGGCCTAAGTTTTTCTTTCAATTTCTATCGGAGGATAGATTCAAGGTATATAGAGAAATGCAAGAAAAATGCATAATTATTGATCACTCCAATTTTCCTACCAAATTCTATCATCCTTCAGTGTTGTTCCAGTGAAAGTTGAAACGGGGTACTCGTAAACACAAGTCATACAAAAGCATTACCGAAAGTAGATTACTTTAAGTCACAAAATAAAAAAATTCTCGAAACTAATATTGGTCACTGGAACAAGTAACGTTTGATCAATGTATCAACAACCAAATAAGATTAAAGATTTTCATTTGTTGTTGTTTTCATCGTTCTTCGACAATAATTTTGCCGGGAATTCTTACACGAGATGGCGCAGTTGATACTTCCGGTAGGTCTTTCAATGGCGCGATCTCGCGGAAATATTAGATGAAATATTTAGCAGAGTATAACACATGTGATCTCGTATTCACGACCTAGAACGATGTCTAACACAAATAAGATCTTATATGCAACATTTCTGAACATTCAATCTTGACGAATCTTCACGAAAACACGTTTTTGTTACAAACGCGCCAAAGCTGACCAAACTCACCAAGAAGCAAATGTCCGCCAGAAAATGCAGATCGTGACGTCAGAGGTCATGTGACCGACAAATCACGTGACCTAATTTGCATAATTTATTCATGACGTCACACAGACCTAATTTGCATATAATACAAAATCTTAATTTTGGTCATCATCGCGATCACTGACCATTCTTTTACGCGTTATTTAACGCTAGCAGACGAAAACTTCCGGTAAAAACCCACGTGGGATTGTTATTGTTCATTATTGCCAGAAGAGCTCCAATCAAGTTCCTGCATCGCAAGCACAGGTGTAGGATGGACAGACAGTGTATCTGCCAAAAAAATTCATCAATTCAACGGAATCATGGAAATTTGTAAAGATCTACATGTAATACCGTAAAATAATTCCAAAATCATGGTAATATGTCATTCATGTCGACAAATTTTCGCCATTTCAGCATCAATCAATTAAACGTGCATTGCCCGACACATGAACATACATACATATACATGTGTTTGGGACTGTCCTCGGAATATTTTAGATCGGAATGATATGGAATGTATCAAATATGAAATAACGCCACTCCACTGGACCGAAATTTAATTCCGCAACGCAGCTTTTATTAGTCACATTTATCAATTTTAAACTTTACTTGACGGAAATCAGATGCCAGAGGCCTAGGATTCGAGTAAAACATCATCTGGAATGAGAAACATTCCAGTTTTTTTATGGAATAACCATGAGAATTACTTCACTGTACGGTAATTCTGTATTTGAATGTCACGTGATCAATATTTTTATTTCACTTTTTTTAGGGTTAGGACCAGCCAAGTTTGACAACATTATGAAATCTCATGTCATTGCTACCGAACTGAAATGTTGAAACTTAAATGAAAATGACAGTAATAATGGCCAAATGACTTGGTATTTGTGTCATATTTGTTGCTTATTGCCCAGAAATGGAATTTGATACCGAACAGTAGGAACGAACGACATGAAACGTGAATAAGCAGGGTTAGATCTAGGGTCCCACAGCGTCCGTAAAAAGGACACAAGTATAGAATCAAATGACTGATTTTTGCATAAAATCAAACGATTTTATTTCTGAAAACATACTTGAAACAGCCAAAAAGTGAACTTGACCATAAACGGACAGTAAATGTTCCAAGAATAAACAAAAAAATCCCTATGGTCAAATGTTTTATCATATGTATGGCAAATTATGGACTTTCGAACTTCTTGCAAGACATCTGAGAAATTTCATGTTTTCAAATAAGGACACTACTACAAATTCCTGGATCTAACCCTGATAAGTCAGGACATTGCACTGTTCCATACCGTAACAAATGTTGGGACGACGGACGAGTATCGGTAATCATTGATTCCAGCGTATACGGTACCCATGTTTTAAGTTCTTCTGAACCCTTGGTATTACTTGTTCGTGCCAGGAAAATCTGATTAAATATCATTTTCCAAGCCCTATGATTAAGAGCTGTAGGATGAGCGAAGAAGGGGGGAAATGAAAAAGTTTTGTACCGGTATCTGATCACGTGACATTCAAATACCGCATTCTGGAATTAATCTTCACGACGTCAAGGTTTCTATTTGTGAGCCAAAGGCGAACCCTTGACTATCTTGCATAGCAGACCGCGTTCCGCCCATGCACATTCCAGTTACGGGACCAAGAAAAACTTCGCTGATGGTAAAATACGTTAGGGTTTTACTTTCGCGGTACAGTGTCCACGTGGACAAGGGGTATCTCTGGTTTTAGCGAGGATGTCCGGAATTAGGCTGGTGAAGTATGATCACCATATATGAAGACATGTTAGTCCATCAAAACTTGATTGAACTTTTCATTTTCTTATTTTTTCTGCTCGACTTTTAAAACCAGACGACCGGGCGTCCCAGGGGGCGAAAATCTTATTCTAGATCTACAAGGAGTTCATGCCTGTAACATAGGCTACAATTCGTTGTCTGTATGTAAAACACTGTAATAGGGTATTCCTACGAAGTAGGCTACCATTTGCAAATTTTTCGGTAATGAATCAGTCAGTCAGTCCATCCGAATCCTTTCGTCGGCAAAATAAGGAGAACCGTTGACAGTAGAACCTTGATTTTTGGCATGAACGTGCATTAGGGCATTGTTACCAGCAAGTTCTGAGCTGACCGAATTCTGATGAAAATTTGATTTATAATTATTTTTTTACTATTTTTTTTATGGTTCAGCGAGTGCAATGTCATGCCCATCGGGAACCCTTGGCTGTATGTTTCACTGTGACTTTTGAAGGTTCTCTGATACGGCATATCACGTTGGACACACCGGTTCTCGTGAAATCAACAAAGTTAAGCGACTTTGAGCCCAGTCAAGAATTGGATGCGTGACCTCGTGCTGTACTGCTGGGCTGACAAGTGTCCAGCGTAATAGGAACTGAGGGCGATAATAGTTGCTACGCTAATGACTCACCAGCGGTGACATCTGGGAAAGTTAATAGTACCCACTGTCAATTAGAGACTGCTATATAATTCTCTCACGGTATAGCATATAGGGCCCCCAAGTCATCTCTCGAGTACACACTTAAATCATATCAATCCCTACTTCGTAGTATACAATCTCGTAGGCATATTCTATTAAATTCTATACCGATACCAAGGAAACGACCGCTGTATTGGCTCGCGAGGATGACATCTACTAAGCCTCTGTCGGTATTTATATATCGGAAATACTGTAATGACATTAAAAACGTGATTAATATCAATATCCAAATATTTTCAGAATAACACATAAGTAGGCCTACTCACTGGGTCACCCGGACACACAGGGGTTTGTTTCCGCTGTTACTTGGTTGGGAGGAGGGGCGAGGGATTACCCCTCACTTAATTTGAGCATTAACCAAATAACAACGGTAAACGAGCCCCTGTGAGGTTATTTTTGCTCAATGAAAAAATCATCCGAGAAAAATCAACAAAAACACCCAAACCTAGGACCAAGACCCCATGTCTGTCTGTGATTTGTAGGGGAAAGTGGGGCAAAATGGAACCACGGGACAAAACGTTCATCGATTAATTCTAAGGAGTTGCAAGTACCTGGCTATAATTAGTGAATTCATTATCTTAGGTCTCGCATGCCGAAATATGTGTTTACTTTGAGAGATATACGACAACAGCGACAAAATTAAGACAGACAAATGAAGTAGAACCCTTCCGATCTCATACAAATTCCTTATTCGGTGATACCGGAAAACTACGGAGTGTCTGGACAACAAATGTTTTCCCAATGCCTGACACACCAACATTCAGGTTAGAAGTATAAAAAAAATTGTGAAACATTAGTCCATATTTTATGTCTGATCCAAAAGTTGAAAATATGCTATTCGGGGCAAAATGGAACCATATCCAGCGAGGCATAATAGGCCGGAGGTCCGTTTTGCCCCTCATGGTTGATCCAAGGGTTAAATTCATACCAAACACTTGCGCAGTGATCAAGTAACCTGTTGGGTTTTTTGGGGTTTTTTTTGGACCAAGGAATTCAAATTGTTTCCTCAAATGTTATCAGATATATTGCCCATTAATTGGATTAAGGATAGAAAATAATAACTGCTCTGAAATATAACTCAGAGACTCTAGCTGTGATAGGTGTACTAGTATATAGAGCTATATAGGCTAAGGAGGCGTGGCATCTCCTGGTCAGACCCGAGGTTGG
>JAVTVY010016566.1:0-67803 GCA_036873755.1 Hanleya hanleyi | reverse complement strand
ATCGGATGCCTATAAAACGTCCCATACCGTGAAACACGACACGTGGAAGGCCATGTTCGGTAGAGCATCGCCTATGGAATTCGACGATGATATCAAAATGAAGACCAGGGAGTTCATAAGGAATGGTTGTACGAAGCAGGAGGCTGAGGTCCGGGCAATAACTGAATACATGCCTCGGATGATGACGACGCTACGCCGAATGTACCTCGATATGATCTTGGGTATAAAAGCTCTGGAAAACGACCCAATTCACGAGGAAATCATGGAGACCTGCGGTGACCTTCAGAAGTCCTACAACGCGAGCTATGAGGAAGCGATGAAACAGAGCGTTAAAATGAAGGAACACTTGTTCGATAAACTTAACGAAGACGATGAATAAATTTTACGCATTTTATTAATAAACATACATAGTTTGTAAAATTAGCCATCATTTGTATTCAGTATGATGTAGTCAGAGATCCGACGAAGCCGTGCGCCACAGTATTGATACCGTCATCTAGTACATACCGTTTATCGTCGAAGGCGGATAACGCTACTTTCTCAACGGTATGACTATATAACTGGTGGTCAATACTGCGAATCTGGTTCATCGTCGTTTTTACAATTTTGTGTTGAAATAAACAGTCTTTATACATGATATGTCGAAGTTTTTTCTTTATAGCGTATTTAGCTATCCCCTTCGCCGTTTTCTTCTCTTCTCCTCCGAAAAGAATGCTGTACAACTTGGGCCTAAGACCCACAAACTCCTCTATAGGGATACCGCCGCATTCATCTTTCATTTTGCCAAGTACTTTAGCATTGGTATCGCTATAGAGGTGGTGATGTTTCGGGTAGTTGCTGGTGTCGAACAAAGCCAGATTCCGCGCCATATCGCTGTACAAATTTTCCGTCTCGATTTCATAACACAAACTATCCGTGTCAGTGAATAGCAGCTTCGCTTTTTGGCCATAATTTCGTTTCATTTCATTATAGTGGAAGTCGTATATCAATAGCTTCGAAAGGTCCAGAATTGCGAAGCCGGCATAGGTAGGCCTGTTCAAAAATAATTTAATTTTCTTCAGATTGACGCCGACTAAATCCTCGTTGAAAATTTTGAATGCCTGAAAAGAGGGTTTGGCGACCATCCTCTGAAGTCTCCATTTCGAGTTAACGAGCTCTATCCGGGTTCGTTTCCTAAGATTTTCCATCGTTTTCCCGAACACCGAGTTGTTCATCAGTTTAAAAAAGTCCTTCTCGAAGTCATTCTTAGCGGCCCTACGTTTGTCCGTGTTGAACGCGATGTACGGCTACAGCCATGTAGACTGCGCGAACTCTATCCCGCGATGGATACGAGTCAAACGCATCCCCTGTTGCAGGTAGAACTTCAAATCGCGGTAGTGTATCACATAGTTCGATTTGTCGCGAAGGTTCGGAACGAGTTTTTCCGTGGGTTTGCCTTTAATCTCTAGCTCTTCCTTCAATCCGATTGAATGAGGCGAGAGCATGTCATCCGTCACCTTCATTCGTTCGGGACAGAGAGGATAGTCGCTATGCGTCTCGTGGAGTGACGAGGGATATTGTAAGTCGACTTCGAAAATATAACCCGTTTCGGCATCATCTTCAATTTTCGCTATTTCCGTCGCGTCCAGGGACTGGATCTGTTCGTCGGTCATCCACGCAAAGTCCCGTAGGGGTAAAGGTTGCGACATAGCCCACCCGTATAGGTTATTAGCGTCCAGATAAGTAATGTACTTACTTAGTGGGAGAGTTGACATTATAATCGACCATGTCCGGGTTGTTCGCCTTACTATACTTATTGGAGATCATTGAAATACCTCCGCGGATACCCCGTTCTATCATTAGGTGCATATCTATGTCGTCTAGCAATTGCAAACGTACACCGGTCATTTTCAACATGGCGTCCCATGACAGACCGGGTGAGGTATAATAGTGAGCCGGGTCGAGATGATAATAGTTCATGCAAATATCGCGAAAATTTTCGAATACATCGGCTAGTAGCAAGACATCGGATTTCAGGTAGAGGTCGTGGTAATGCCCTAGAGTTTGAATTCCAAACTCCGACCATACCGACTGCGCGTGGGCATAGTCTTGGTCGGAAATAGGCTCTTCGCGGAGATCGTTGTAAAACGCTTCTTTGGGAGGGAGTTGGAGTTCCGAAAATTTACTTTCGGCGGACATATAGCCGTAGGGGTAGACTCCCTTTCTCAACATTTTACTCTGATGGCTAGGGTTCGGGAAATGTTGGCCGAGCTGGTGAAATTTTTCAGCGCCTTCCTTAGACATGTTGTCGACTAGAGTTTCGAGGGAGGCATTGAGAAACTGTAGGGAATCGAGGAACCTTAAATTACCCAGGGAGAAGGAGATGTATTTCTGCATATGAGTCGGGATACACGCTATTTTCAGACCCTTGAATTTTCCCATAACGCTACAGATGAGATGACCGTCATAGCCCTTAGTGTTATGCAAAACGACGGGTATAAAGAACTGGCGCTTTTCTCGCTTGGTAGACCTCCTGAACCTATATTGTAAGTTACACTGATTGTGAGCGGGACCCCTGTATTTCCCCGTCAAGTGGCAATGGTCGCGTACCCTGTCGGCGCCTAGTTCCTTGTCGCAGATATGACAATGCGTCGACGCTTTAAAGGAGTTTTCCTCCTCCCGGGTTATCTGCATAGGTTTGATGCACTCTAATATATCGCAGATTCGTTTATCTTCTTCTACGAGTTTTTCCAGGAAAGTTTCTACGACATCGGGACCCCTATATACCACAGCGGGCTTACTGTGTTCGGGCATTGTACTCACTACGGTATAACAAAACCCTGAAGGTTCGTGACGCTCGTATTTCGTGGTAGCCCCGGATTCGGAGTGAATTTTACGCGTTAAACATTCGAAATCGGCGTAAATGATAAACGGAACGCGTAACTGTTTCTTGATATTTTTGAATTCCAACCACTGCTCTTCGAGGGTTTCCGGCAGTCTGATTCGCTGCGGACCGTGTCGAGAACAGTGAGGAATGTGATCGTTTAGCAATTGTCGAGAAGAAAACCCGTGCAAACAATAATTGCAGTAGAATTGAGCATGACCATGTTTCGTACGATCCCCCAACAATCGGCTCATGTTCTTGATCAAGCAGAAATGTCTCTTCTCATCTTTAGATATGAGTAAAAGATCGACGTGTCGGTCGGACTTTTGTTCGCTTATGTGCAGAGGAAAAACCCCTTGATCGTAACCGAACACGCTCACGGAAATATCGTTACGGGCTTCGAACTTCGATATTTGAGATAGAGGGATAGGAAAATCGATTCCATCGATGTTTAACTCGTTCAAGTACGATTTATAACGTCGAATGCGATTCGCGTGACGCTTCGCGGGATGTAAGGCCGCTAGAATTGACCAGAGAAAGCAAAACTGATCGGTGTTCTGCAGGTTGACAATCGCCATCTTTTTACGCAGATTCTGCGGTGTAGGGATATAGCTACTACCTTGAAAGGGTACATATTTAGCGATGTGAACCTGAAGATGAATAATTTCGTCCAAGACCCAGCCGCTCCCCTCTCGCTGATACTCCTGGAAGCTAGAATGTATTTTTTGGAAGGCCTCGGCGAGCTGCTGTTCGAGCTGAGATAGGTTTGTGCTGATGAAATTGAGACTTCTGAACAGGGGTTCGGAGTAAATGGCCTCACCCTCGCCGTTCGTTCGAGCGAGGCGGAGTTGTAGGGAGACGTACCACTTGATCCCGCGTTGCTCGTTTAACGTTGCCGTCAACAGTTGACGAACTGCGTTTTCGTTGCTATTAAAAAAATGAAGAATGTCTGAACTGGTCGTTCTTGTAGGTGGAATAGTGTGGGTGTGCAGAGTTCCGTTCAGTGCAGATGACGTCGATGATTTCGCTCCACCCGACTGTTTACCGTGGCAGCTGTTGCAATGTTGTGGGTGAGTAGTGTAAAATCGCTCGGGTAGTGGCCGATGGCAGGCAGAACACTCACGACCTCGGCTGGAACACTCCTCGCAGAACTGTTTTCCGGGTAACATGCACTTAAATCTCCCGCACCAGTTGCATTTGGCCAGTCGAGCGGGTTGACCTGAAGATATAATGAAATATATATTTTCAACCGTGGTGTAATTGTCCGGTTAATTCGCCCTTAAACTCAGATTGAATACAGTGATGAACTGTCGAGTCGCTTTGGCGGGTAGATCATGGGATTTTGCTCAGGTATATTGGCCATGTGGTCATGTCATCCAAGTTACCGCATAAACAGGTACAATAAAAGCGTACCTGAGATACAACACATATCACGAATTGTTAAAATAGGTTAACCAGAAGACCATACTGTGAAGCCATGTGACTGTCAGTATATCGGCATCTCTTCCCACTTCCCTTATATGTGCTGTAATATTGCCATAAACTTAAAGAGTCGACCTCATATTAGTTTCTCTTCTATTCCGACAGAGATACGGTGAAGTAATTTACCCGTAGTTTGTCCTGGACGAAGTTCTGAACCATCGGACGACGAACACGATGCCACCGGAAGTTGATCTGTTCAAAATAAATATATAGCTTAGAATGGCGAAACATATCATTGATGATCAACATTTAGTAAGTGGGGTAATATAATTGGTTATAACGTTACCGGAATGATTCCTTAAAATGGTGAATATTTCACTTACCGTTTTTCCTCGAATATTTCACCCCGTCATTCTCGGTCGTTTCCGCTTGTCTTTTCCTCGAGTGGATACGCTGGTGTTCTTTTAGTTTATCCAGACGGGCGAAAGTTTTATCGCACACAGTACATAGCAGAGAATGACCGCGGTGTATCCTTAGTTTATGTTGTAACATACATCTCCTATTAGTGAAGGTTTTGGAGCACAGATCGCACTGGATTCTTGTATTGGGAACGAGAGGAGTAAAGGAATCCAGACGTGAATAATCCATGTTGTTCGCTGAAATAATGAGATGATAATGACGTATGACTCTCAAACCACCGTATAAATATATATTAAATATTATGGCATAAATAACCGACATTCTTCATTCTATATATGAGATGATAATGAAAGGTGACGTAATCAACGCGGTCTATAGAAGTCATATCGGGATAAGTAAGTAAACAGAGCGTATTTCGACGCCTGATAGCGGCGAAAGTTACCGAGATTCGATGAATTCGTATAGGAGCTTTAAGGTAGACCCCTACACGAGGAATACAACGCCGCAAACCGTGAGCCCGTATGTCGCTTAGTTCTCGAGAAATCACCCAATCACGTGACATTCATTATCGTCTAATTGCGGCGAAAGTTATCGTCGGACGATAAAATTCTATAGGACCTTTATCGTAGACCTATACGAGAGGAAAACAGCGCCGTAAGCCGCGAGTCTATATTATTCTTAGTTCTCGAGATATCGCCATCGGTAATTTATAGAAAATTCTACGAAAATCGGCAAAGTCAAAAAAAAAAAAAAAAAAAAAAAAAAAAAATCGAAAAATTGTTTTGGTCGAAAACGAAATTTCTAGGCTTTAGGCGTATAATTACGGATTCTGTCTATGTATCGAGAATATCTTAATGAACTTTAAGGGGAAGCATAGTCGTCTCAGCTCAGTGAACCGACCAGTCGTGCGTGACGAAGTATATATTAAACATCGCCGGTTGCCCTCGGGCTACAACCACTCGTGCGTGACGAAGTGTATCCTTGTAAAACTCATTATATCTTATATATCTAGTCGTAATTCGCTTGACTGCTTAGGTCGCATTGAGAATGGTGTCATACACGTCCTGATCATGATTAAAGCGTGTTTGGACATGCATATATATATAGTCCGCTTGATAAGTACGGTACGGAGAACTAGTATAATACCACCTAGTTGGCTGACCTGTTTCGCATCAGTGTGCTCGGTTGATTGAACTGGGTCACGGTTTATGCATCTCTGTATAATAAAGACTGATGTATGCGCAGTTGTACTGAGACATTGCCGTTTGCGGACCTATCTAAATATATGATCATATTGTGAAATAACTTAGCAATTATCCTATATAGAGAGGAGAGTGTTACTCGACGTGGACGTTACCTCAGTCTTCAAAGACTCCTGCATACTGCTGGTATTGACTATTTGTCATCCGGATGTAATATCACAAAATGGATAGGTTGGTGGTATATATGCCGAGATTACTGGAAGTAAAAATGTCTTACCTTGTGGTGCACCTTCGTCTAGTTGTGGCTTCGGTCAATGTGCTTACAGCGGGTGAGTATGTGTTTACAGTTACAAACACCAGTAGTTGCATATCCCGTAATGAAACCCGACCCTCAAAATGGTTCCTTTATACACTAGCTCCGAGGAAATCACGTGTACCCCGCGTGAAAGAAATTTTCCACGATGTCATCGCCTAAAACATATGGAATTTTCCATCACGTCACAGTTGCATGGACCAATCGGTGATTACATCCTCGGGCTGTCCGCGTTTCCTAAATAGCCAAGTCAACAAAATCTTGAATTAACCACTGTCTTTCATTAGTCACGCACCACCGCGCAAAATAGTCACGCTCCATCGCTAACTATAGGCAAAGGCCCGCTGGACAGATATAGAACACCGCAAACACGCTATAGTCACGGTTCGGCGAACACCGCACCTCTAGGTTATAAGTAGAGCTCTATAAATAGACGATGAACACCGCACCAAAAAAAAACCCCAGCGCCTCGGGCTATTTCCGCTTCGTATATAGTCGACACCGCTTTCATTAGTCATGGTCCGCTGAACAGATATGGAACGCCGCCTGCTTTCATTAGTCACGCTCCACCGATCTACTTCATCGGCTTCCCGGCTTCACTGTTTCAGAATTGTCCTTATATATATATTTTATTTTTGCTTCTAACTATAGACTACGAGTATATTCTTAGTTTGATTGATTACCAGATGTGTAAGATGAGACGTCGAGTGGTGCGGAACGTAATCACCGTGTTCTATACTTCCCGAATTAGCCGCGGGCTTTCATTAGTCACGCGCCGTCGCTAATTATAGACACGGACCGCTGAACGGATATAGAACGAATTAGTTTTCATTAGCATCCCCTCGAGCTATCGACGCGGTTCGCTGAACAGACCTACAACCTCGCAACACGTCGACCATCGGCTTCCCCGCTTCCCTGTTTTAAATTGTTTTTAATTTGTTTTTTGTCCCAGAAATGTCCTCGTATATTGACCTACTTTTTAAAATTGTTTTTTAATTTGTTTTGATTTGTTTTTAATTAATTTGTTTTTAATTACATGGCCCGCTGAGCGGAAATGAAACACCGCAAACACCTCGGGCTATTGTCCCGGTCCGGTGAACAGACGTTGACCTACAACCCCTTGGACTATGTTCGTGACACTATAAATAGACGAACACCGCGCGACTTCGACCTATTCATGACGTCACCTCGACCTAATTATGACGTCACCTCGGCTGCCCCGGCTGCCCTGCGTTAGAACTCCCCTATTACATTCTACTTTTACCATACTGAGAGTGCCACTGGAATCGAGCTGTGGAACGGAACTGCTCTGCGTCCAACCTGACATACCTTTTAAAAGTTGATATCGGTATTGGAATTATATATATATATGTACGTGATTGATCACTTGCCTAATGCCACGGAAGTCAACCGTCTGTAAACGGAGCCGCGATGGCACCAAGATTCTCTCGCTAACGCGATAATATAACACCACATCAGTAGGTTTTCTGATTACCGTAAGCAGGATAAATACCGTGCTTGATTGATTATCTTTCAAAAGTTAAATTTATTGTATTTTTAGCCGAGGGAATACTAGTTCTCAAGCCAGACCAAGGAATATATTGGAAACATCTGAAGAACTGCTATACCTTCAACATCTGAAATAATAATTATGTGATATACTCCAAATATGAAGTGGGTAAAGAAAACAAATTTATTAATAAATACGATTTTTATTATCATAGAATATTATGGAAGCAAATCTCGTCACGAACAGCAGCGACATTTACAGTTTTAGCATATACATGTAGCCGTAACTGCTCTGCGTTCCTTGAGAAGAACATTACGTTCGAAACTGCAGTCGGAATATAATGATGTAGAAAGTTGAGAAGGTTTTTTCGTTATTTTTCTCATGTAGCCGTATATATAAGTAAAATGAGAAAATGTGGCAATAGCGTTGTGATTTGTCACCCTTTGCCTATATTTGCCACAGATCTGAATAAATTCAACTAAAGAGAGACAATAAATTGTGCATACTCCTATCGGTAACCAATGTATCTGCGACATCTTTTCTTTAGTGTGCCGATAGGCCCAGTTGTCCAAAGACCAAGCACGAAGAACCTTGCAGTAAAAAATGTTAAAATATCATATTCCATCAACATTCCATGAAAACGTTCTCAAAAACCTATGATGTTGCAATAAAATTTCTAACTGTTTTAGGAAAGTTTAATAATGTTGAGAAAAATATTGCTTTCGTGATGTTCTCGAAACCCCTAATAAAACAACATTTCAATAGCGTTTCCTCTCAATCCTTTGCAGATGTTATGAACACGGTAGCTGGAAAACCGCACTGATGAATATCTTCCACGGAAGTCTCTTGAATTTCAGATTTGACGCTCATATATCAAAGATCCTTCAGACTAGTTTTGGTTGTTTGGTTTTGTGACACAACCCGCGGAGTACAACTTTTATGGCGTACAATTGCGTGACATTTTTTTGTACGCGGCTCCAAATTTGAACTACATCGGCGACCGCTCCTACAGGATCTGTTAAGAAGTACTCTAACAGTCGAACTGTAGAGTTATTTCCCTCGGTTATTGAAGCGAAATTCATTCGTAGACGACGGATGAATACTGAATGATCTGACGCCCCAATGCAGTAAATAATACGGATAGGACCATATGCAAAATAATTTATATATCTTGATGTAACGGAAGTGGTTGGAACTGGGAGGGGGAGAGCTGGGGTTTTAGCACTAGAATAAATTAGTCGTCGTTATTGACAATATATGCGCAAACAGTTAAACTGAGCTTTTCGTTCATAAAATGGCAATGAACAGGAACTTTGAGGCGCTATACAACAGCATACTATTCAGCATGAACGCTTAATGACTTAAACTTAACACAATGGACCACACGTCTCCCAGAGGAAAAGACAGAAATGGAAAGTGCTCATTCTAATTCCATCGCATTTCATACGGAAAGTTTCGTTTAGCCGGTCAGATGAGAGGGTATTATGGTATCTTCTCTTCAGTCGTTTAATGTAGAGAAATTATCAATCTCTTTCGTACTGCTACAAATTCTATGTGTTCGTGACAAGGTTCGATTCATTTTGGATGAACAGTTATCGGTTTGTACAGCTGCTGTCGGCTCTGGCAAAACAAATTCTCTCCAAGTCAATGCGTGGTGGTCATTGTCTGCATTATAAATTCAATTTTCATTCCATAACCAACATGGCCTTCTGATACGAGTTTGTCATGACCGTGTCCAGGCATGTATGTGAATATATATGATAATTTGTAGATCAGATGTCAGCCACTTGGAAGTCAGAAGCGAAAAAAATGTAGTAAGAGTAGTACACGAACAACAGCACACAGTACAGTATAAATCAGAATATTTCAACGCTTAATAGTTCCATCATCGGCAGATCACCTAGTAAACTTTTTAAAGACATTTTAAAGGTGCATAACTGGCCCTTGTGGAATATATATGGGAAAAAATCTAGTTGATAACATCAATTCAGTTTATATCTCTATTTTCAAAGCGACCGCTGAATCTGCCAATTTGTTTGCGAAGCGCTTTGTCTGATTATCATACTGACAAGACAAAGGTTAGAAAATAATCCCTTTGCCCTCAAAGTACACATGATACAGAAATACGGTAATTTGGTCAACCGTTATCTAAACTTTCAGTTGACCTGCATTGCTGGCAAATATTTACTCACGAACTAGTCATGTTTCACTCCTATATTATTATCGCAAAACATTATTTAATAGCACACAAACACGTTCAGGCGGAGAGACGAAAGAGTTAGACGGTTCACATTTCCTTAACTATGATATATTCATATTACCCCTCAGCCCATAGGGCTGTGGGGTCTTGTCGTTGCCATGCACGTACGTCCTTCCGTCCTAGCGTCCGTCCGTCCGTCCGTCCGTCAACATTTTCTTGTCCGCTAAATATCTGCAGATCTATGAAGTCAGGCCTGACCAAACTTTGGTGAGAGCTTCCTGAATGTTGACTGATGAAATGATTAGATTTTCAGATGGCTATGATGATGTCATGATTTTTTTTAAAAAAAATTATTATTTATTGATGGCTCAGCTTTTGCACTGTTATCTATGCCCATCAACATGTTCTTGTCCGCTGAATATCTGCAGATCTATCAAGTCAGGCCTGATAAAACTTTGGTGAGAGCTTCCTGAGTGTTAACTGATGAAATGATTAGATTTTCAGATGGCTATGATAATTTCATGATTTTTAATTTTTTTTAATTTTTTAATTTATTGATGGCTTAGCTTTTGCACTGTTATCTATCCCCATCAGGAACCCTTGGTTGCATGTTTCGTTGTGAATTTTGAAGGTTCCCTGATACAAGAAAGCCTGGTCCATTCATGATTCTCATTGAATGAAGGACAACATTTTTCTTAAATTTTGCTATTAAATCATTCTATTCTACATCATATGATTTATTCTAAAACTTTTGCATGAACCATATTTGTGTCCACACATTTAACTGGTACAACATAATGCTTCAATTTTTGTCACCAAACATGTTACTGTACCTTGGAAATTATGTAAAACGAGTGATTAGGAGAGCCCATTTTTAGCCTGACTGTGTGCAATTTTGAATCAGTTTGCATACCTGGAGCTTATGCCCCCCCCCCCCCCAAAATAATGATAAGGGTGGGCCTGTGTCAATAAGTGTGTTTACTTGTTATCACACTTGTGCAATGCATAAATTGCCACTGATAAAGCTACACTTCCTTGCATGCTGTAATCCCAGCACATCACTCACGTGAAACCGAAGTCTGTTATATACGGTATCCAGGGATTTTTTGCAGGTTCCGATCCCAAACTCCCAGTTCCTTTTCGTAATTCATTATTGAGGGTCCAATTTTTTTAAGTGAATTTCGGCGCAAAGAGCCTGTGATGAATCACAAAACAGAGGTTTATTAACATGAAATTCAATACCCAGCTATGCAATCGGATCGATATTGAGGCTTCCAGAAGCTTTTTCTAGGAGTATTTCCTACAGAAATCCTTTCAAGTTGAACAACAACAACACTTTCGTTTTTTGTTTCATTTGAGTTTTGGGTGCCCATATGTTTTCCAAAACTAAACTGGCTCTAGATGCAGCCCTGATCCTACTTGACTTAAAAAAAAACAGGCTGAGGGGTCCACGCACCTTTTAGGTGCTTGCCTGCAATTCATGTTTCCCTTACAACCAATTACGACAGTATTCCTTCATGATCTCAGTGCCCCAACATTAGTCCAACTAAATCTAAGCTTTTAAAAGTTACGTGATAATTAATTACTTGCAGTTAAAGCATGGCTACATTCTCTCGGTTTTATAAAAGTTATATGATTCTATAGAAAACAATTAACTTAGAAATACATTTGAATCAAAGAATTAGGAGATAAAATGGCATGTTGATAAGCATAAATACCGGCGTACTGACAAGAATCACCTTAACCCATAGCCCGAAATTCTGACAAAATTCTACCTAGAGGCAACCCAATGATCAAGTGCGAACCCTGAATCAAGAGTTTGATGTCCCGTACCTCAGCCATGCATAAATTGCCGTGGTTCATTTAGAACCGTTGGCTGAAATTACCACACGGTCCTATTGGCCAGGAGAACGGATTGAACGATAAGAACAGTGTGTATCTTGACGACATCACTGAAAACTGAACCGATGACCTCTTCTCTCTTGTTTCACACCTGCTTGGATTTTGGTGAAACGATATTTCAATTACGCAAGGAACATTTCTTTATGGACGAGGGTTGGCGGCTGAATGTCAGATCTGCCTTTTATATTCTGTATTTTAACCACAGGAGCAACCAGGAAGGAAGTTATTTAGCATTTATAGGACGTATTTGGTTATAATGAAGAGATGGTCTTTATCTTTCCATAATTATGCCAATAACTGTGATTAACTTGACATGAGACTAAGCAAATGTCCCGAACTCAGGATGCAATTGGAGGCAATAAGCTACGGCCAATCGTCTAATTTATCAATCTGTGATGTGAATGGCATCGCGTATGGAATGATATAGCCTTATCCAGACTTTGCACAACATCATATTTCCTATGCGCCGACAGCTTGTCCTACTCTAACGGCGAACATAAGAATTATTTAATTTAACGCACCCAGGGCGAGCCCATGGCCCACGCATGGAGAGCAAAGAGTACCGGAAATGATCTCCGTTCGAGTCTGACATTCCTTTTAAAATTGGACATCACGTGCACTAATATATATTTAAGTATTCTGTGAAATTTCTGTGATCAATCCATTGCCTTAAATCACATCCCAAATAGACTGTAACGCAGACAACGAAGACACCAAAATTATCGCCGTTGATGAGGAAATTATGACACTAAAATTAGTCAATTTGGGAATTCTCAGAAGCAGAATAAATAGCGTGTTTGATTAATTGTCTGTCAAATATTGAATTTTCGATATTTTTAGCCGAGTGGAAACAAGTTGTCAAGGCGGCCCGGGGGATATGTCGAATATATCTGAATAACTGTTCGTGACTCAGTACAATGGATCCCGCCATTTGTCAAGATAAATTGTGATTTGATAGGTTTATTCCATACTTGAAACTCTTATTCGGTCTACTGTGGTGCGAGTTTATTTCAAACCCGCATCGCAAAATCTAGAGTTCGCCTCCAGATGACATCTACGTCTGGTTTGGTATTTGATTGCGACCGTGACTTCATATTAAAACAAATTTATCTCTCGTTTCCGATTATCTTTTTCAGACGATGTTGTGAGATGCTTGAAATCCCTAATATAAAATGCCGACTCATTAGCCGAAACTTAGGAACACTTTCCGGTGCGTCGTGAAATGATGCTATCCACGTTTTCTCATTTTCCCATCGCATGAAATTACAACACATATAAGGGAAGTGGGAAGAGGTGCCGACATACTGACAGAGCCACATGACTTCACAGTATAGTCTTCCGGTTAACCTATTCTAAAGCACATACCAAGAAACTAACGATTCGTGATATGTGTTGTATCTCAGGTACGCTTTTATTGTACCTGTTCATGTGGCAACTTGGATGATATGACCACACGGCCCCTAGCATGATTGAGGGTTGGTGAGCTGTATCGTCGTCAGAAAGCTTATGAAAATACTCCCATCGGAAGAGGTGTCAAAACTAGCCGCTACCAGATCGAAATGTCTGTGTTAGATCTCAGACGCCGCGTTTCATAACTTCTGTCTGATTGTACTTAACTCGGGGCTAGCTGCCTTTTGAATATCATGTGTTTTACATCACCATTGTGTTCGAATGAACAGGCACATTCAGATTTATACTCTGGAAAATGACCTGGTAAGTCATATGAATAAAGAATAATGGTCAATGGTTGGAATTTCATGTGACGAAAATCACCTATGTCTTGCTGGCATCATTCACCACGGTTGACCGCTTCTCTCTTGAAGGAAACCATCCATCCATTTTTTTTATTTTTTTTTTTTTTATTTCATACATATATGGAATTGGTTCTATTCTCGAAATAGGTCTCTCCTTAAGGGATTTTTTTGTATGAACGACGGCTGACTATTGAATGTCGGAACTGACGCTTGCTATTTGATCAGTTCACTAATTGAATCGCTTGAATTAGCTCGTATTTGTGTGAAGGTATTTATTGATGCCTTCTGGGATCATACATTAATGGTCTTTAGATTATTGACACGTACCGTATGGTGCACATCAGGTGCATACTGAATTGGCGAGATGCATTTTGTAGGTCAGTATTTCGACAAATATTTATTGATGTCATTTTCAGGAATGGTGGATTACAACAGGTTCCATGGGTATATGTAGTTCTTACAGCAGGCCGTGTGGTCATACCATTCAATATGTTTACATGAACAGCTACAATAAAAGCGTGGCTGGGATACAAATCATCACAGGGATCCCTTTCGTTTCTTGTCATGTTTTTAGAAATACGCAGTCAGAATGTTCGTCTGTGGGATCATATGACTTCTTGTCAGTACGCCGGCATCGTTTTCCGCACCCGTTTAATGCTGCGTTTAATTTAATTGCAGAACTGTTTTTTACAGAATTGATTATTTCCCAGTGAGTACCTCTTTTATTGATTTTATTGGTAAAACACTATCTGGCTGGTTGATTTTCGGTGAATTGTCTGTAAAACTTGTATATATTCATGGATCATGTTGTAAACCGCCATTTCTGAAGATGACGGAAATAAACATATGTTGAATAGGTGATATACAAAATGCTTCTCATTAATATGTTCGTAGTCACATTCCTCATATAAACATATATTTTTAGAACATGAGTTAGTTCTTGCAAGAGAGAAGCCCTCACCAGTCAATTTAATGGCCACGACAGGACATCATAATGTACCTATCGACCACTCTGTAACACAGACCAGTATCCGGTAATGTAAATTGAGTATGGAGTCATTTTCTAGTTATACAAGGCGAAAATACTTCGTGGTATTGAACTTCATTATAGAGAATTGTGAAGCTATTTCAAATATGTCACAGGCAGAATCATGCTGCACTGGACGCGGATATTCTCTAATGGACGACGGCTGGATTATGAATGACGGACTAGACGCTTGTAATTTCTTCAATTTCACTTTCATTTTAATATGTACTTCTGTTAGAGTATAATTACTTTGAAACTGCCTCGAACCATTGAGATCATTGTGTCGGGGCTAGGATTTATGATAAAGCTTGACTCTGAATCCTAGGTCGGGGCGCAAAAATACCTTGAGATATTGCCAATTATATATTAATCATAAAACTTATAACAGTAGCTTCAATCAGTCGAAGAAAACTCACCACTAAATGTATAAATTACCATCTTTTATTTACAATGTCTGAAAGGAGTATCGTAATAGAATCATTTGGGCGAATTAAAAAAATCATTGAAGAGAATTGTCGGATAATTGTATATGTATTACGAAGAAAATACTAGCAGTTAGGGTTTCAACCACATTATATGCATCTTTTCGACTAGTCTCATACATCATTATATCTATTGGAAAATCCAGAAAATCCTTCGGGCTCTCCAGTATTGTATCGAATAATTATATAAAGCGGAATGCTGGAGTCGCTAATTAGTCCCGATTGCACTGGCAAGTCTACAGTACACTGTAAATATTGTGTTAAAATCGTGTTCTATACATAATTTGTTTGTCCCCTTTATCAGATTTTTGCATTCAGTCGTTATAAGATATACAGCATTTTAACGATCAATTTATTTTTCTCTCTCAGGAATTATTCAATATGCATTATTCGCTCATAATGAATAAAGCCAGGTGCTCACAATGCGACACCAAGAGATCATTCCAGGTACAATTCTATCTGAAATTGGACTGTTTGTCAATTTCAACTTGCAGATGAATGGAAAAGTTTTTCTTATTTTATTTCACTTATTATTTTAGTGCAGCATATCAGAGAATAAGCCCCATGCAAATGGATCGAACCCTGATTCTTTTACAGAAAGAACTTGATGACGATTATAGAAGAATGTATTATTCCTGGTGATTTTCTCAAAACAATGCATCATATAAGTATAGCAAGCGTCAGATGCGACATTTAATATTCACCCTTCGTATGAAAAAAGAATTTCCGCGTAAATAATCGAAAGCCCTATTTCGTATGAGAGCAACAATTCCAAAAATGTATGAAACAAAAATAAATAAAAACGCAAGTTGTTTTTTTTTACAAGAGAGAAGTGGTCATTAGTTTTCAATGATGTCAGCAAGACGTGATGCTGTTGTTTGCATAAAATTCTAATAACTGATGCACGCCAAGACAAAGTCGGCTGAACGGATTGCTTAATGAATTTCCTTAAACCCAGGTAATATTTCGCCCATATTCACAAGGACATCGATCCCTCAAAATATCTTTTTGAGATTCCCTCAGCCCAAGGAAACGTTGTGAGGGAGCGTGGACGACGTTTTGGAGTGTACAAAAGACGCGGGTATCTTTACTATTAAAGGGCATGATCCACTACATGATGGTATTCGTGTCTTTGTCATGTAGTCATTCACAATACATATTGTTCCTGATTAACTAACCACTAAGCCAATACCCAACAGAGTTCTTTAATTAGACGCAAATCAGAAGTTCTTATAAAAATGTTAGAAAACAGAAAATGCAATAATTACACAATATGTTTAAGCGTCATAACAATTTTAAGGTTATAATATCAATATTAAGTCCCGCAATGGTATTGACTATTTCCATGTCCTGGTGCATAAGGAGATTTCGTGAACTATTATCTTGTATCATTTGTTTATACTGATCACGTTCATGGTTTTCTGTACAAGCGTAAGATCGTTTATTAAGTAAGCAATCGGCACATGCCTTCTCGTAAGCCGGCATATATAAAGTATCATCAATTCCATGCAGTGGTGCATAAAATAATAATTTACAAGAATCCATGTACATCGTTCATGTATATCCATTAAACGCAACATTGAAAGGGTGGTGGGAACCAGAATTGATAAATATAGATCGTAAATGCAAGCAAATCAATAAAACTAAGCTTTACAATGAGGTTATCTCAGTCTCTATCTAGATATGATAGTATTATACACTTTTCCCTAAATGAGGTTATCCCAGTCTCTATCTAGATATGATAGTATTATACACTTTTCCCTAAATGAGGTTATCCCAGTCTCTATCTAGATATGATATATAGTATTATACACTTTTCCCTAAATGAGATTATCTCAGTCTCTATCTAGATATAGTATTATACACTTTTCCCTAAATGAGGTTATCCCAGTCTCTATCTAGATATGATAGTATTATACACTTTTCCCTAAATGAGGTTATCTCAGTCTCTATCTAGATATGATAGTATTATACACTTTTCCCTAAATGAGGTTATCTCAGTCTCTATCTAGATATGATAGTATTATACACTTTTCCCTAAATGAGGTTATCCCAGTCTCTATCTAGATTTGATAGTATTATACACTTTTCCCTAAATGAGGTTATCGCAGTCTGATATTGATATATTTGATATTTATTTGCAAAGAATCAGCATGGCTGTTTTTCATCTATGCATAAAAACAATAAATAAATAAATAAATAAATAAATAAAACATAACATTTAGATAAAACAATTAGACATACACATAAACGGTTACAAAATATTACATGTTATCACAGTTAACATTACGTTCGGCCCAGAGTATACATACATTAAAATGGCTCAACGTTAGATAAAATAAATATGGTGCAGTGCTTTTTAAAAGTTTTTAACGTATTGCACGCACGAACTTCTTTCGGCAACTCATTCCACAACTTTGCACCTTGAAATGAGAACGATTTCTTGAGATTTTTTGACAAGGTGATGCCATTTGCCTGGGAGAACCTAGTACTATAATTTATGAATCGTTGTAGAAAAATTAAAAAGACATTTTAAGTGACTAGGGCATTTATCGTTTACAGTTTTCCACATTAGAACACATTTGTTTAAGAAGATCTAGATATGATAGTATTATATCTCTATCTAGATATGATAGTATTATACACTTTTCCCTAAATGAGGTTTCAGACAAATCCAATGCTATGCCTAATGCGCATGTTTACATCCTAGTGCCTTGGAGACAAGCTTGGTGACCACACATTCTCATCGATTTTCCGACTCAACATTGCTCCTGAAAACTATTCAGGCATTTTGACGAAAATGACCTAGTTATCAGAGTATGACGTGGCCTTACAAAATTATGGGGCTTGTCCTCTTAGGTAATCCAAGTGGCGGTTTATTCATGTACTCTACATGTATAAGAGTTGTCAATGTTCAATGCTCATTTTTCCAGATCGCAGCAAATATAGTCACAAAGATGCTGTAGTTATCTATTGATCCCTTCTTTACTCCGAAGTCCACTGAAGTAATTAGAAAAAGTTTTTAGAAATATGCAGTCAGTATATTTGTCTGTGGGTTTGTATGACTTCTTGTCAGTAGGCTGGCATCTTTTTGCACCACTCTTTTAATGTTGCGTTCAATTGTATATTTGAACTGAATTATCGTTAAACAATTTAGAACGCTGAAAAATTGCTCGTATGTACTTCTCCTGAAATTAATTTCCTTGCTAAATCGATCTGATCTCAAACTGATTGAAGTCATCTTCACTGTATAAAAAATACAACGAAAAACAAATAGCCGTATCAATTTGGAAATAATTGCTGTTCAAGGATGGGGATACGATCACGATAAGAGGTCTTGTGGGAATTTCCCAGAACCATGGTCGCCTTGCAATTATCCAGAAGTTTAATGATAAGAAATTATGTTATCAAAGAACACCGATGCGTCACTGCCCTATCCCCTCATGGGATTATGGCGTTCCTAAGAAATTCGGAACTTTCCACTCCATGTCCAAATAAATGCTCTATCTGGCTCGTTTGCAAATAATGATACGCAGCTGTAACCGCCTTATACCTTTTTTCAGGAAACATTTCAAATCTTCTAAGTGAGATTAAGATTCCCTCAGAGGAAACTCCAGTTACAGGTTTTGTACGAGAACTCGCCAGCTTTCCTTTAATAAGTGGTAAAAGGGAAAACATTAAGCAGAGTTCCAAATTATGCCAATTGGTTGTGCTGCTTAGAGGATTGCTGTAGTTGCGATAAGGATTATCCTGGTTGAAGGGCTCGACAGGACAACATAGCTCTGTCTAACAATTCACGAACAGACGCACTCTCATCAGAGCGGTATATTCTACAAACTTTGCTAAAAGAATTTGAACACTATTTCCACAGCCAATACAATGAATTGGTTAATTTGTATTCAGAGAATCCTTTACGATATTCTACTGACTCGCTTTTTATGTTACGTCACTACACATTATTATGGAAACATTTTCGATACCATTATTCCATTTTTTTGCAAATTTCAGGATAATTACCACACAAAGGTGACTAAGAACGGTCGTGCAGTTACAGATTGTTAGAGGCCAGACAGGAGCCTGGGATGCTTTCGAAAAAATTGCCTGTTAGATACCGTATTAATGTTAGATACACATTACAACACATATAAGGGAAGTGGGAAGAGGTGCCGACATACTGACTGCGTCACATGACTTCACAGAATAGTCTTCTGGTAAACCTATTCTAAAGCACATACCAAGAATCTAACGATTCGTGATATGTGTTGTATCTCAGGTACGCTTTTATTGTACCTGTTCATGTGGCAACTTGGATGATATGACCACACGGCCCCTAGCACGGGCATAAGCGGTATTAGATACAAATCTAGAGAGCTATGATGGAAATGCTCTGACAACTCGTATATTGGTAATTGGTGAGCTGTTTCGCTGAGACAACTCCTACATTAGAGATTGATGTCACTTCTCTCCTGTTGCTACCACCTCATATCTGATATACACATAAATATCGGCCATAGAATGTCATCAAGGTTAGCTCTAGACATTTATTTCACTCTCTGGATATTGAACAAAACAGCACAAATTACATAGTTTAATATAGTCTGTATGTATGTGCATCACCCATTAGTCCCAGAAGACATAAACCAACTGATTCATTAACTGAGAATTTTCCATGAATCTATTTTTATCGATATCTCCGCTCAATGATTTATTATATTACCATCAATCACGATTCCGTAAAACGAATGGTGTTTGTTCTATCACCTAATTAACATTGATGTTCACGCCATTGTCATGGTATACTAATAGGGCTATATATTACGCCTGTGTTTAATTTATAGGAGGTATCGAAACTCAAATATCAGATCACCTAATTGAATTCTAGTCCAAAGTTAATACGTTTTGGACCACCTACATAGCTAGCATCCCTATCGAGAAGACGCAAAAGTGATATTCCCTTTATCTATTTAATTAAACTACCATTCCTGTATTATTGCTTAGTTTAGAAGGGCGAATAGGTTGAAGCATGCTCGTATAATGGTGTCCTGAAATTAATTCTCTCGACGAACCAGTCAGTTTATCTTCAGATGATTCTTCGAGCTTTTTTCAACGTAAAAAATAATCATGTCACGAAGAAAAAATAGCCGTATCGCTTTGGACATAATTGCTTTTTATTGACAACGATCGAACATATATCACGATAAGAGCCTTTGTAAGAATACTTTCAGTCGATGCCCAAATAAATGCTTTATTTCGCAAGTGACAAACTCATGATACTTAGGTTAGCCATCCTCTGCTGCTTTTATAGGAAATAAATTCAATTCCCTGAGTAAGATTAGGGCTTCCTAGAGAAAGCTCCAATTACAGTTTTCCGCCGTAGAACTTCAACTGTTACATTTCAGCGATAAATTTACAAATCTATTTGCCGTTCATATTGATGGTTGTAGAAAAACTTGCAGCAAAATCATGCTTTTCGTAGTTACGCTGCTTAGAGGATTGCTCTAAAGGTGTTCCACGACAAGAATCCTTGTGGGATTTCTCGCACTATCCCGGTCACTATGCAATTATCCTGTTGGCTCATGGTCAGAGATTATCTTGTCAAGAAACACTGAGGCATCACTCGCCAATACTCTTGTGGGACTATGACGTTCTTTCTGGATATTAAATGCTCAGTTCTTGTCCAATAAAGTCTCTACTTCGTTAGTAAATAATGATGCTTAATTGTAACCACCATTTACTGTTTTGTACGAAATACATGGTATTGTACTACGGATTTCCTTTAGTAACATAATTTCTTTCTTAGAGAAGGCCTCAATTACGAGGAAAATTTTTGAATTAGTAAATAATGGTGCTTAACTGTAACCACCATTTACTGTTCTATAGGAAATACATTATATTGTACTACGAATCCCCTTTAGTAAGATAATTCCTTCTGATGAAAAATTTGAATCAAAAAATAGAAAGTTTCCAAATTAGGCCAATTGTGTCTAAGGTGCTTAAAAATTCCTCCAATTGCTCTAATGATGTATCCTATTTTATGAATTTGATGTACAGCAGGGCTATGTCTAATAATTCGATAACCGACACACACTCGGATCCATAATGACATATTCCAACATTGCTAAAACTTTCGAAGCACTATTTTCGAAAGTAATCGCTCATTATGAAGTTCCGCGTCCATACTCGAAATACTTCGTAAGCACCAAATTACATGCCGGTGCAAATAAAAATATATAACCGCAAGCTAGATTCTTACAATAGATCCGTTAATAGGAAATCATGACATATTTGCAACCAGAGGCATCAATACATGTCGCATCTCTGATAACAGTTATAGAATGAAGACTGCAATCAATGCTGCAGGCGTCAAACCTCGAGGGGGTTGTATACACTCATTGGTAACAAGACCTCTGAACTATTCATCAGCAATGTCTGTGACTAGATTATTGAATGATTAATAACTGAGTCACCAGATGATTTTTAACGTCTGGGGTAGAAAATGAAAGAACGTATTTCCAATTCTGGTGAGCTTTTCTGCATCGTAAGCTGATAGATTTATTAGATGCCACTATTCAAACCTGAGCTTGCTTGGAATAATTTGTTTCTTTATCAGGTACCTCAAGTACCTTCTTCGATTTTTGTTATCTTTTTATTGTATTATTATTCATCGGAATCCCCTGGAATGGGCCAAAATATGCCATCAATAATCACATGTAGGCCGAAAACTGTCTATGCATACACGTGTTGAGAACGCAATTTGAATTTGTATTGGGATTTCAAACGATCCTCGAAGGGAACACAATATTTTGAGCTAATATTTTTGTTGCTAACTTCTTAATTATACACGAGTAGATTTGATTAGTACAGTCGATCGAGTATAACTAACTCAATAGAATATTGTATCCAGGTATAAATTTTACCCTTTTATGTATCCGGTCAGCCAAATGAGATACCTTCGCGCATTGAACCTTTACAGGAACTCTATGATTGGTAAGATTTTCTCCCATTTTTTACACAGGCCAATGGGAATCCTGGATTCCCATTTGTAAATTAGATTTGACCAATGAAATGCTTCAGAATGCTTATCCCGTGATGCACTGTTGTTTCTATAAAACTTCATTGGCAGATTAATTGAACTAGTTATCCCCGTGAAACGTTCTGTACTGTACCGTTGATAAAAGAGTTGTCTATTACAGGTCACAAGTCACAAAAATCCTGCCTGACTTAATGTGTATTAAATCGGCGGCGCACATCTTACGAAAAATATATTCCCTAATATTCACCGCCTAAAATGACCCACCAAGCCTAGCTTTCCGCTCAAACATATAAAAAAAAGATTTAGTGTACATTCGACACCAGTGTTTCGAGATACAGCTGGCGAAAATTAGGTCAGTCCTTTCGAAACAATCACAGAGAGTATGGTAGTAAATCGGCGGCGCAAATCTTGAGAAAAATATATTCCCTAATATTCACCGCCTCATATGACCTACCACGCCTGGCGTTTCCGCACAAACATATAAAAAAGTTTCAGCATACATTCGCCATCAGTTTTTCGAGATACGGCTGGCAGAAATTAGGTCAATCCGTCCGACACAATCACAGCGAATATGGGAGGTAGGCAATAAAACTGGCCCCGAGTTTTTCCTATTTATGTTCGAATCTCATTCATTCTCACAATTGAAAAATTTGTCACTATTTGTTGAGAAATTCTTTACTGAAATCAAAATATAGGCAGTACGATGGAGGTGGTTTCAATGAGATAGAATCATTACCATCAGGAAACAAATTTTAGATTTTGAGGAAAATTTCTATTCAACAGATATTTGGAGATGGTCCCCATGTGAAGTCGCATATTGATGACGTCATAATAAATGTTGTTCAGTTCATTCAGTTCTTAGCAAATCCAACCATAGCGTTAAACACAAAACCCTTTCCAACAAATACAAATTTCTGCATTTATGCTTCAGGGGGTTCTGTTCAAACTGATTTTTCTAACGAACACCATACTTTATGTCAATCTAAAAGCACAGACGATAAAATTTCAGACCTGGGGGGGGGGGAGAGTGAATTAAAATCCAAAAATAAGGACTTTTTCGGCCCATTGGCGCTCGCAATGCAACCCTTTTTTTAACAGTCCGATATGTTCTGAAAAAGAAAACCAATTTTACACTTGTATAGTATGACATCCATATACTAATACCTTCCTGTCAATTTTCATGGGTTAACCAGAAGACTATTCTGTGAAGTCATGTGACGCAGTCAGTATGTCGGCACCTCTTCCCACTTCCCTTATATGTGTTGTAATTTATCTAAACTTGACCCGAAGCACTGTATGAATGTATTAATTCCATGTTTTGTGACGGCGCAGTTCTGAATGTCTGATCTGACGTCTATACTCTTCAATAAACCAGGTAATTACTCTCGAATGTCTTAATTATATCCTGCATATCCAGCATTATTCAAAACTGCTTGTGCCATACATATAACCGGCATGCTTTACCGTGCGCTCTTCGCAGTTCCACTTTTTCGCGTTTACGGATTTGGAAACTGCTTGAACGAACGTTGTATGTATTTAAATAGCGAAATTCGAGCGATCGACAACAGGCTTGTGAGCTAATATTCATCCTTTAGCTAGTAATTTCGTAATTTATCGATCCTTTTTCCTGTTGCATTAAATAATTAATCCATAATTTCTGATGAAATTATATTTTTCACACGGGATTTTATTATCGCTTCTTATGATCACAATTGGGAGTTTCAAGGATCAGTTCTCGTTATTATTGGAAGCTTTTTTTAGACTGACATAAAAGTGTACGAAAATACCTCATTCATAACATTTGGACATAGTGCTTCCTCGGTTGTGTCTGGTATCAAGTCGTAATGCGACGAGGCGTAATTTTCACCATTGAGATGTGAGAAGAGTCCCCATCCATATTTTGATTATATTATGTAGAAAAACTAGAAGTGATAAAGTTGCAAAGCAATTACTTCGGTTTCAGATGGACCATGCCAGAACACGAGTGCTGTTACCGATTGCTGTGTACGTCACTCAGTAATATTGTAGTAACATTATCGAAATTTTTGATATATTTTCTTTCAAACGTGAGAAGTATCACACCGTGATGACGAAGAACGACCATGCCGTTAACGATTACGAGAGAGAAGATATAGGATGCTTTCTAAAACTTCCCATGCCAGATACAATATAAATGTTCTATAACTGTTCCTGGTTGCCACTTCTCTCTCGCCGTTGACCGTCCCTCCTCCCTGCAAGGACGTCCCACTGGGCACTGTCAGAAGGGTCGATATAGACATTTGTTCGCCTCCCTAACGAGAGGAACAGACATCGCAAATTGAAAGGATGAAATAGCTCAAATATCAACCAATAATTCCAGAAGTCATATACTTAAATGATTCATCAGATCTGAATTTTCCCCAAATACTCGCTTTATTGATATCCTTGCTGACTAAATATGTGGTGTTATTAGTGCCATCGAAGCCTCATATTATCATGACACACGCGGTCCTACATTGAATGGTGTTGGTCCTATTAGTCTATCTGAAGCTGTTTAAGTATGTATTTGTCATGAAACTCTCAGCGAATCTAGTACTTAGTTTAGACAATATGGTCTCATATCAAGAACGAAGAGATGCTATTTCCGGTGATCTGTTGTTCCCTGCTGGCCCGTGAATTCCAAGATTGTATATTTGATGTGAGTTATCATTGTATAATTTAGAAGGATGAATAAGACGAAGCTTGATCATATGTTGTTGTACTGCAATTAATTTCTTTGACAAATCGATCGGATATAAAACTTCGCTCAAGTTTAGAACATTGATCAAGATTCCTTTACTGTAAAACAAAAAAGAGCTGTATCAATTCGTAAATAATTGCTGTTCTATGTCAAGGATTTTGTTAAGATCATGACAAGAATCCATGTGGGATTACACCCGGAATCCCTGTCACTGTAATTATCCAGATGGCAAATGATCAGAATTTATCTTATCAAAAAACACCGAGGCGGCCTCCCCTCTTATAGGATTATGTCGTTTCTAAGATATTCGGAGATCTTCAGTCCATGAATGTTCTGCTTCGCGTGCCAGCAAATAATGATACGTATCTGTATCCGCCAGTAGTGATTTAATAATACAAGGAAATGATACAAGCGTCTAATCCATCATTCAATTTTCAGTCGTCGTTCATTAAAGAATTCATGCATCCATAATCCAAAGACCTAATTCATATAATAGCATTAGCACCAAATTAAAAAAATATATCACAGTGTATATAAAACCAGGCTCTGTTAATTTTTTTCAATGATGCCAACAAGACTTCATGATATTCAAAAAATATTAAATCCCGATCGCTGACCAGTATTCTTAATTCAAATGATTGTATTTATAAAGCCGTTATCTAGAGTATGATGTATATCAGTAACGCTTTCATTGTGACCGTTCATATGCACATTATGAGGATCTTGAAATACATAGGTTCATACGGCCCCTAGCCTCGGTTTAAGCCGAATTAGACACAAGTTACGAAAAACACCGCCATAGTGCTTGCACGCTACGCTCGTATTTTGCTGTCAGCATGCGAAATGTATCGCCAAATTTGAGAAACTTCGAGTGGAGGCACTTGATGATATAATGTTTTGTTACGTAAAATCGTCACATTTAACACGGGCTCTAGCAAACGCTACTAGGCGAGATATGTCCTCGCCATATGCAGGTCCATCTGGTACCGTCCATATAGGGATAGTTTACGATGTCGAAATTGTAATCATCTCATTTGCCGTAAAATAGACGAGGGAGAAGGCCCGCTTCATTTTTATAGAGATATGTCTAAAAATAAGATGTGCCGTTGGGGCCATCTGTAGCTTCCTTTAAATCCAGTGAAGGTGGATAGATATCCTTCTATGCGTCATTTATATAGCGATTATCCACAGCAAGACGATCGTCTATATAGAGTTTGGTGAATGTAAAGGAATTACAAGCGTCTAGTCCGTCATTCATAATTCAGCCGTCGTCCATTAGAGAATATCCGCGTCCATAATCCAAAGACCTATTCCATTTTCCACATAACAGTATTAGCACCAAATTCAAAAAGACAATCATAGTATACATAAACATAGGCTTGTTTCCTGCAAGAGAGAAGCGGTCAACAGTTTTCAATGATGCCGGCAAGACATCATGATGTTCCAAAAATATCAAATCCGTATCGCTGATCAGTATTCTTAATCCATAATATTCGTTATAGAGTCGTCATCTAAAAAAAAAGATGCATCTCAGTCACGCTTTGATTGTGACTGTTCATATGAGTACCATGAGGATCTTGAAGTACATGGGTTCCTGAAATGATCTGTTTGAAAGACTCTGCATATAGTCGCAGATATAGGTCGGCCAAAAGGGCTGCACAATTTGTACCCATTTGAATACCTATATGCTGTTAATATATAGTATTTCCGAATTTCACATTGATATTATTAATGAGAAATTCAAGCAACTCTATTAACAAGAAACATCCCATGAATTATATCCCTTGTAGAGCTAAAGAATGCTTTATGGCTTCTGACATTAATATATGGGCGATCAGTTTTCTTGAACACCGATACTGTTAATGAATTATGACGTTCAATAAGGTCCTGATGAGGGATTGTAGTATAGAGAGTCGAGAAATCTCATGTGGATACATGTCTGTACGGTATGTGACCTTTAGCATCAAGCTCTTCTGTAATTATAACGCACAAAAGGGAAGACATTTTGATGGTTTTTTCAATATTCACATGCTTTCCACGCCAGAGTTCTTGGAAATAGTGGCGCAATACCTTTCCCAAAATGCTTTTACCTCCTGAAGGGCCCTCGTCAGCAGGATTGAAAGAAGCTTGTTGATGCAGCATCTAGAACCAGCTATGAATCTAGGTTTTATGGTGACTTGTGCATTTTGGGAGTCCAGTACACTTTCGGTATACCATTGTGAGTGATTGGAAGACAAATACATCTTTCAATGAAAAACGTTTTGTGGTTGTTAAATAAAACTTCCAGAGTAAACGCTGTTTGGGAGAAAGTAGATGTATTCGGCGATGGTGTGCTTATACTCAATTCCTTAACCAGCACCTGGTAATAGTAATATTTACATATGAATATCATATTATTTGGAGCTTTGTCTGCTGGGACTATGACATGACTTCTTGCAAACTGAGGTTTCCCAATACTTGTTCTGCTTGGAGAAGGGTTCTACTGACAATATGGCGGATTGTTTCAACGACCTTTTTCTCGGTGAGGTCCAGCCAGTCAGCGAGTACCGTAGGTTCAACTTTTTCTCGTTTTGACCACTTAAAATATTGAATTCCCCAAGTATGATCAGGATTTCACCGGAGAAAGCTCTGATTTACCGTTTTCGGAGAACTCCATTTGTCGTATTTCAGCGGCAAATTGAAGCTCCAGTTCACTTTTATATTAATGGTAAAGAAGAAAATATTAAGTGAAAGATTTCCAAGTGAGGTTATGCTGCTCAGAGGATTGTTATGATTGATCTCTCCTGTTGCATGGGCTTGACAGAACAGCAAAACTGTGTCTAAGTCTAGATAATTTTTGTTGCAATATATGATGACGGTGATTTTGAAGCCTACATGTAAAAAATAATGCTTCCATTGGCGTGTTCAGTGGTTAATTGACGCACGGTAAAGGTGACTACGGTAAGGCTCGGGCTTCCCTTGCCCTAAAATATAAACTTTCCCACTCTTACCGTGCGTCAAGCAACCACTGAGCACACTTATAAAAATATTATTTTTATTCTATAACACTACTCAAATTGATTATCAACAAAGATAAGAAGGAAAGGTTGAAAAATAGTGTAGAAGCTGTCAACCTTTCTCCTCCCATTTGCCATGTTTGTTGAAACGTTCCCCGCGTGCCATTTGGCAACGTGCCAAGTTCAAGCTTATAATTTGATTGTTTGGAAGCAGCGACATTTTTGCCATTCCTCGCCTGCCTTGTAAAATAGAAACTCTCAAATGAACACCTGTGCTTGTCTTGACATGGCGCGTATAGATTTCACATAAGCGTGTTAAAACGTCTCAGATATAAGCACGGTTAGCAGGCTGAAATAGGCAGAAATGTTACAGAATTCTTCATTTTGTGTATATCGACGTCTTTTGAGGGTGATTCATCAAGTACCCGAAAGAAAGTGCTCCGCAATTAAACGCAACACATATAAAGATGGTGAAAAAAGATGCCGGCGTATTGACAAGAAGTTATATGACCCCACAGGCTAATATTCTGAGACCATATATGAAAAATCACAAGAACGAAACAATGATTGCTGTGATAATTTGTATCTCAGTCACACTTTTATTGTAGTTGTCTATGTGGACATCGTGAATGACATAACCACATGGCCCCCTGCAACGACCTGAGCGTTATCAGATACAAATATCCAAGAGCAAGGATTTAAAAGCCATATCAAGTTATCTGGTGGAAAATGATGATCTATATGACCGTGAGATAGAAGAAACGGCCCACTTGGGGAAAATATTAGTAGAATGCAAGTTCTTGCAAAAAACAAGTCTGAGATCCGACGCTGACAAAAGCACATCAAATGATAATGTACAAATAATTGTCAAATCTGACATTCAGTAGCCAGTCATCGTCTATAATCGCCTCCAGCTTCTATACTCCAACTACCTTATTTCTGTTACATTATTAGCACCAACTTCTTACCAGGGAATCATTACATTTCGCACTACCGAGAATGCTTATATAATTAATCAATTCCGAAACATTATTAGCACCAACTTCTAACCAGGGAATCCTTACATTTCGCACTACCGAGAATGCTTATATAATCAATCCTGCAATCATATCCTTGAAACGTTATGGAATGTCACTTAATTATAGTATTAGCGGAATATTCCATAAAATTACAATGAATATTTTAAGAAAAGTCTTTAACATGCTGTGAAAAAAATTCCTTAATAAATTTAAGAAATATTCCCCTGGTGCTATAGGATTTTTTCACTGTACCAAAGGCATCAAATCAAAGAGGGAACTGTCTACACTTCTCGGAAAGAAACACCTTGAGTTATTAATGAGCAATATTTGTTACTAGATCTTTGAATGATCAGTAACTGAATAGTAGGGGTGTTATTAACAACAGGAGAAGGAAATGAAGTGATAGCATCTCCCAATTCTGGCATGTCTATGCTTGTTATTTTATCCGCTATTGTATCGATTTATTCCATCTGTTTTCTCCCTAAGCTGACAGGTTAATTAGTTTCCAAGGTTTAGATACGAGTTGTCATTTGTTTCATTATCAGGCGCGCGACCTCAATTATTTTTTCCGTTTTTTCTACTTATTTATCCTTTTCTATACCTTATTAGTATGCGAAATAATTTGTTCAAGTCATAGAAAGGCAAATACAACGGCTGAAAGAGACTTACATCTAAGTCTGCATCGAAATTTGAAAAGGGTCTCATTGAAAATGGCGATACTTTCATACTACTTGATTATTCGAATTTCTTATAAATCCTTCGCCATAAAACTAAATATCGTTAATTAGCCATGATTACATTTTGCCCAGTACCGTTGGTTGAGTGTGACTAATGTAACTCGACGCAAGATCTCATATATACATGGTATATACTAGTCTAGCTATAATTTTACGATCTATATAATACTGCTGAACACGACGTTAAACCTTAATTTTCTCTCTCTCTATATATCAGTGTATATAATACATTGGATTTTGATTCCTCTGATAAAATATACGTAACTTTGGTGGAGGATACAATTATATGCATTTTGCTGTCAGAACCCCGAACTTTAAAATCGACAATTGAAACATGCAAATGCTGATGAAATTTATCTGTTTCACAATAAACGCGGGTTGTCGAACATGTTCCTACATCATGTCACCCCATATTACAATTGAGAACTTTAATATTTTAACAACTTCTAAACTATTGATTTGGACTAGAAAAAAAATAAACCGTCCGACTCATTTGTTTTGATGTTCATATCTATACCTTCTTGTCGATATTTCCTTCGCTCTCTGATTTATGGCATTTTTCTTTCTTCTTCTTTTTCTTTTTTGGCATTATTCGTAGTCAGGCGGGAGAGGACGCCAGCAAGTAGAGCAAAATGATTGAAGCAATTTGCAGTGATCAATCAGAATCTATCAACCGATCCATGCGATCAGAACGTAAATAGGGCGACTAAAAGGGAAACCGCGTTCAAACTACATAGGATATCTGAAAATTACCTAAAAAAATATGGTGATCGCAAACGATCTGGGAATATTTTTCTTTCGACATTTCACGTATAAGATTAACTTTCCCTGCAGCTATAGCGTAGATTTCAACGGTAAGTTATCCCGTGTGGTTCGTCGAATGTAATTAACCCGATCGAACATTGTGTCATTATGGAAATACCCCCAACCGTATTCATGAAGTCATGACAATTGACTGCTCCATTTGTTCACATATAGAAGAGATCAACATATGATATTCTCTCATATAGAAAACTAAAGACGAATGTGGCTGTCGACAACTGAACAAGATGAAGCTGGGAAACGGAGGATATCTTTAATAAGTTTTAAGAGGATTGACATCGCAGTGGATACATGTATGAACAAATAATAACCTAGTTCGGCCCTCCACACATAATATAATAAATGGCAATTTCTTATAGATTTTTCTAACACTGCTTCCCTGACGCCCGTATCACTGACCTGTATTCTGTTTTCCAATCTCGTCCTAAAGTCGTTATCTTGAGCGTTGTATCTCAGTCACGTCTGGAGCATTTTATCCCAGTCACGCTTTCATCGCGACTGTTCAGTTGAACATCATGAAGATCTTATATATATTACTCTTTTCGTACGACCCGGGTTGAGCGGAATTACACAGCCAGAAAAAAGGTGATACTTATCACCCTAAAATGGTGATGACAGCATCACCCCAAAAACGTGATGAGTTAGAACCATTACCCTTTTCCACCATTACCTAAAAGGGTAATGGCTGTCATCTTAAAAGGGTAACGACCTGCCTAAAAGGGTGATCAGCATTGAGTGCAAATGTTTATTAAGTCATTGCCCTAAAAGGGTAATGGCTATCACCCTAAAAGGGTGACGACCTGGGCCATCGCCTTAAAAGGATGACGACATTGGCCATCACCCTTTTTCATCACCTTTAAAGGGTGATGAACAGCCATCATCACCATGAAAAGGTAATACACCCTTTTTTCTGGCTGTGTAGACACGTTAAGAATTGTAGTGCCTTTCCCGCATCCTGTCTATCCAGTATTATCCTAAACTGCCTCTGCCCTGTGAACATATATCTAACGGCATTCATGTCACGACTATTTAATAGTTAAGCCAACGAATTATTATGGATAACAACTAATTCGCTTGGTTATTATTTTCCAACTTCTAAAACACCTCCCAAAGAAATTATTTAATATTTATTTGATAAAACAGTATGGTAGAGTAAGGATTTGAAAACTGCATGAAACAAGTACGGGCAAATCAACAACAACAGGATCGAAAATCGAGGGAAAAAACGGACCCGTTCTAGGAGAGTGTTGCCGCTTTATTTCAACAAAATTTCTCTATGCACAAAATACACCATTAATATTGTAGTAGGAATGGAAATAAAAAATGGAAAACTCGCATAAAAGGGGTCCGTTTAGCTCCTCGATTGTTGGCCTTCATAAACTTTTTTAAACCTGAGAGCACAATCAAAACAGAAGTTTTTTATTGTTGTGTTTATCCGATTTTGTGAGTCACTAATCTCCATTTATTCGCCGTAGCCTAGAGGGTACAGGCTCCTTGTATATTCATATTAAAATGGAATGGACAAAAAGACATACAACTCCTGGTATATCTATGAAACTTTCTTCTGAGGTTTATTGCATCAATTCGTGATTTCAGAAAGTATATCAATCCGGGTGTTTTCCTTCCCAACTTCCTAATAACTATACATGAATCATGCATGTTTGTGTCTTCAACTTGACTAATTGTTGGTTTGTCAAACAAACAGTTAAGGCCGAGCAAATTTGTATGGATTGTGTTCATTAAAATTCATTAAACTAATTGATTAGTAGACTATTAAACTTGATTCACTTCCGGTGTACTTAATTTGTCGACAAATAACCTAATACGTATCAGTTAGAATATAAGATGAATCATAAACGCACTGATGTACATTTATTTGTTCTTGCATATCAGCTTCCGAAAACAAAATATCTGACAAGAATTTAAGTAGCCGGTATTCGTCACGCCTTGAAATACAAACAATAGGGGTCATGAGCTTTCGACAACAGCTTCGCGTTTTCAAGGAACAAACCTCATCAGTCCGCTGACAGCAATGTAATACAACAATATGGTGCATTACAATTGGAGGAAAGCATGACATATGACACAGTTATAGTACTTGACCGACTGATTTAAATGTGATAACTTTTTGTACGACAGTATTTAATGAAGCCAGCAAGACATGTTGATTCTCCTATCTTCCTTGACAAGGACTCTTTCACTCATATGAACGTTCATAGTCAGTTTCACGGTGTAGTGTATCTCAGACATTGGGATTGTTCATTCGAAAAGGATCGAAATTGGAAAACCTGGCGTCCTGTCAGCGAAATTATAGACAAGTTAATTAAGATCAGTTACGAAAGCGCTTGGTATTGTCCGCTACCAGGTTTTTTCTGTCCAGTATCTAATGGTATAATCAAAGTTGAGAAAAAATAGAATGAATGTGAGTACAAAGGACGCAGTAACTTGAGGTACGCTATAAAGGTCAGAGATTGTCGCTATTGCCTGCGCATCGACTAACCGTAGGTCACCAATACTACCAATACAGCGATTAACAGTGGCAGAGTCCCAGTAACCCTCAACTTGCTTGCCCTTAACATTTGCATAGCAGAGCAGCATACACGTACTTCTACACTTTGAACGGGATGAATGTTGTATCATTGTGATAAACCTATGCGACGCTGGTGATAATATATCTCATCACAATCTCTACACAAATCTAAAACTAGAAGTAACAGCATCAGTGAGTATGCCCCCTTTGGAGAAGCATATTTGATGGGATGTGGATTAATTATCACTGAAGGTGATAAATGCCCCCGCCTAAAGAGTAAAAGTTGATCAGGAAATAGTATTGTAGTGGATAATCATTACCGCTATTTTTTTTAAAAGATGTATGGAGAATATTTGGGGTAGGCACATGCATGGAATATGCCTGTCCACCAGCTGACAGCCGACGTTGCACGGATAAGTTTGTGGTATTGCATTGGGGTATGGCAAGATCTTGACTTTTGTTTTGCATTTCTAATGGGTTGCGGGTAGCTGTTCTGGAAGTATAATACCCTCATACATGTACCTTGTACAAATGTGAAGTAGTTATGCTGACTATGAACGATGCCTATGTTTGTTGATGATTTATTGCAGTTACACATATTACAGTAGTTAACAAACATATGTTATGAAAGGAGGATGTAGAGGGGTAGGAGTATTTTATAGATATATATACTCACATTCCTAGTATGGATATGCCGAGGTAACGATACTGTGATCTGAGAAATAGGCTGGATACACTGAGGATTGAATGGGCTGGATGGAAGCACTGACAAAGACTAAGTCCAGAGTAGAACCACTTGTATGCGTTGGATGGTTGATGATTTGATTGTAGCTTGGTAGTGACGATATGAGAGTATGGTACATAGTAGAGTCTTTATTGATATTCATGTCACCCCATCGTGTACATGTATTAACCTAGGCTAGGAACATTTAACACTATGTGGTGGCGCCACCTGTAGGCAGTTTTTCTCGAAACGCAATCCCATTCAAGGTTTAATGGCTGTAAACCAATGAACAAAATTTCACTGGAAAGCGTCAACCCGTTATAGATTTATCGTCCGGAAACCTCATCTAGTACATTCATGAATTCTTTATCGGTGATAGGTTTCTCATGCAATCTATGTAAGAGATCACCATCTTTACTTCACTGACATTGCGTAATGTACATGCGAGATACTAAATTCATTCTGGGTGAATTTAAAACCAGTCATTTCAAGGAATTGGCGAGCCTTTGTGATATAATGTGATAAGATTATGTGTGTATGAAACTCAAAGCAAGATTGCTTTTCGGAAAGTAGGCGATCTTTTTGTTATTTATTCTGCGTGTTCTTTTGAAATTTGTTGAGAGAAATTGCTTGATCAATTTCTACAGGATCACATGAAATACGTTTAACCGATGGTTATCTAAACTGAGTACAGCTCTGGGAGATTTTAAGAGGGGAATTTTACGCAATACAGAACTTCATTTCATGTTATTTAGTTACGTGCAACGCGAAGGGAGACAAGCTTTTACAATTTGAAGTTAAATGAAATGCTAGCAGAGACTGAATGAACAGCCAGCGGGGATAATCGGATGAAGAAAGGCGGCATGTCAATTCGATCAAGATCTGGTGTAAGGATTTTCTCTAAAGTTTTGAAAAAGTTGTGTGCATCATTTGCCACTGCCAAAAAATGTTTATCAATTTCAGCTTTCAACCATTCTAACATTTAATTTAACGCTTCTTTGTGATTTTTACATTGGAATCGGATCTGAGCTGAACTGAATTAGGCTTAGTCTTCTGATCATAAAGTTATCATGAAGGTCAGAATACGAGAAGACAAAACTGCGACAAGATCAATACTTTTTCAGAACATTTTCGCACATTCCTCAATGGTCCTATTCCACCATTGATGGGGCGGCCAGAATGTACGTACATCTTTAGCTGGAATTATTTAAAAACCAATCCAGGCAGTTTCATGCATTGAAACTCGATGATTCCGCAAAGAAACTGCATACTTTGAGTACATTCATCATTATTGGCTACCATACCACTCTTAATTACAATCGTGAACATTTGTTACTCGAGCAGTTCATGTGGTTGTAAACATGTGAAAGGAAGATTTAAAAAAACAACATTCTTCAGAAACTTCTGATATTCATTACGATATACTCCTAGAACTCATCTAAAATACCTAGAAAATGGAATAATCATAGGAATGTATTTCACAACAATCTAAGTATTCTAACTTGTCGTTTGTCCTGATCTTTCTATGTTTAAATATTTGTATTTTCGATTGTTTGTCAAAGTTTCATTGCTCATAACCATTCTGTATCAATTGAGCAACAACTCCTGTTTTGCCTTTATTGTGCTGAGTTAATCAACACAATTTATTTAGTAAAATAATCCGACGGCCGAACATTAGAATAGGTGTCGGGGCGAAAGTGGATGGCGGGCGTCGTGGTCAGGGTATAGTGTGAAACGCCACATTTTGAACGACAACGATAAACGTAACGCCATCGCTTTCTGCCAAAGCCTACTTGCTTGACGGGAAGTTCGACATTCGTAACGTCGCGATATTATATTAAAGATAGGTCACTGTCGTTTATACGTTGAGTCGACAGATTGCGTTAGGAACGCATAACGGACAAGGATTAAGAGACCGAAACGATAAATAGAGCACCACATGGAAGTCAAAATAAGTCGAGTGAACGAGATGAAAAGCAAGAAATTAAAATACATTCATAAGCCAGCCATCGTCCATGAAGAATTTCCGCGTCCATAATCGGCAAGTATAATTCAATAGACCATGTCAGCACCAAACTCCACGCGGTATAAAATAAATTATATATATAAACGCAAGTTAGTTTCCTGCGAGAGAGAGGCGCGTTCAACAGTTTACAATGATGCCGACAAGACATCATGATGTTCCTATGTCGTTAGCTGGAGCGTTGTACATGTATCTCAGGCACGCTTTGATCGCGACTGTTCAGTTGAACATGATCTTATATATCAAGCTATTCATGCGGCCCAGATTGAGTAGAATTAGTAGTGTCATGTAGTGACAACAGATTCGCGTCTTCAAGGATCATTGATCAGTCAAGCCTGCTGACAGTAATGAAGTACAGCAATATAGTACATTATACAGTTGGAAAAAAACATGAATTTTGGCACAGTTTTGGTACTTCACCGACTGATTAAAACTGAAATTTCTGCACGACAGTATTCAATGAAGCCATCAGGACATATTGAGTCTCCTATCTTCCATGACAAGGAATCTTTTACTCATATGAACTTCCATTGTCAGTTTCAAAGTGCAATGTATCACGGACATTGAGATCGTTCATTCGAAAAGCATCGAGATGGGAAAACTTGACATCCTGTCAGCGAAATTATATACAAGTTAATTAAGATCTGTTACGAAAGGCGCCTGGTATTGTCCGCTACAATGTTTCTTCCGCTCAGTATGTAATATTGTAATCAAAGGTGAGAAAAAATGGAGTCAATGTGAGTACAAAGGAAGCAGTCACTTGAGGTACGCCATAAAGGTCAGAGATTGTCGCTATCGCCTGCGCTTCGACCAACCTTTTGTTAGCAATACTCTCCATATGTCTGCAGGGGACACTGGCCAATATCTGTGACACCGATGGTTTACTGTGGCAGATTCTCATTACCCCCACTTGTTTGCCCATAACATTTTCATAGCAGAGCAGCGTACACGTATTTCTAAACTTTGATTGAGATGAATGTTGTATCATCGTGTAGAAGATCTGCGACGCTGGTGATGATATATCCCATCACAATCTCTACACAAATCTAAAAAATGGCCTTAATGCCAATTTCTACTATTTATGACACCGTGATGTGTTGCAGAAAAGAGACGATTCTAGACCGAATCATGACTTCTTTAACGGTGATAGGTTTCTCGTACATGATGGATTTGTGTGCTTCACAGTAGTCCCATGCCATTTGCACCTTTAACACACTGACATTGCGTAATGTACATGTGAGATAGTTGGTTTCAAATTGACCCAGAATGAATTTGTCATTTCAAGGAATTGGCGAGCCATTGTGATATAATGTGATAAGATTATGTGTGTATGAATCTCAAAGCAAAATTGCATTTCAGAAAGCTGGCGATCTTTTTGTTACTTATTTTTTGTGCCCTTCGGAAAATTGTTGAGAGAAATTGCTTGATCAATTACTACAGGATTCCATGAAATACGTTTCACCCAGGGTTATCTAAATTGAACACAGCTCTGAGAATTTAAGGAGAAAATTTTACGCAATGCAGAACTCCATTTCATATTATTTAGTTATGTGTAACGGGAAGGGAGACAAGTTTTTACAATTTGAAGTTAAATGAAATGCTAGCGGAGACAATCAGCTGAATGAACAGCCAACGGGGACAATCAGATGCAGAAAGGCGGCATGTCAATTCGATCAATATCTGGTGCAAAGATTTTCTCTTGAAGTGTTGAAAAAATTGTGTGCATCATTTGCCACTGACAAAAAAAAGTTTATCAATTTCAGCTTTCAACTATTTTAACATTTAATTTAACGCTTCATTATGCTTTCTTACATTGGAATCGGATCTGAGCTGAACTGAATTAGGCTTAGTCTTCTGATCACAAACTTATCATGAAGCTCAGAATACGAGAAGCCAAAACTGCGACCAGATCAATGCTTTTTGAGAACATTTTCGCACATTTCTCAGTGATCGAATTCCACCATTGGTGGAGCGGCCAAAGCGTACGTACATCATTTAGCTGAAATTATCTAAACACCAATTCCACTAATCATCGGCAGTTTCATGCATTGAAACTCGATGATTTCGGAAAGAAATTCGACACTTTGAGTACATCCATAATTATTGGCAACCATGCTAATCTTAACTACAATCGTGAACATACTAGTACTCGAGCAATTCATGTGATTGAAAACAATTGAAAGGAAGATTCGAAGAAACAATATTCTTCAGAAACTTATGATATTTATTACGATATACTCCTAGAATTCATTTAAAATACCTGGAAAATGAAAAGATTATAGGAATGTATTTCACAACAATCTAACTTGGCGTGATCTAACTTGGCGATTGCTTGTCAACGTTTCATTGCTGATAACCACTCTGTATCAACACAAAATTTACAAGACAAACTCATGCTTTGCCTTTATTGCGCGGAGCTAATCAACACAATTTATTTAGTAAAATAACCGGACGGCCGAACATTAGAATAGGTGTCGGGGCGAAACCGGATGGTGGGCGTCGTGGTCAGGGTATAGTGTGAAACGGCACATTTTGAACGACAACCATAATCGTAACTCCATCGCTTTCTGCTAAAGCCTACCTTCGTTGCGGGAAGTTTGACATTCGTAACGTCGCGGTATTATATTGCGGATAGTTCATGTCGTTCATACGTTGGGTCGACAGATTGCGTTAGGGACGCATAACGGACACATAACGGACAAAGATTAAGAGATCGAAACGATAAATAGAACACAACATGGAAGTCAAAATAAGTCGAGTGAACGAGATGAAAAGCAAGAAATTAAAATAGCAAATAAAAGAAGATGGACGACGGCTGAATATTGAATGTCGGTCTGGCGCTTGCTATGGTAGCGTGATAAACTTTAGTTCGAATAACCACTCTGAAAATTACTGAATTTCTTTTCTCAATAAAACAAAGTTACCGCTTATCACCATAGCTACGACCATGAAGTATTCCCTTCAATATACCTTCAATTTGATCTGATCTGCCAAATAGAAATACAATTACTGTAACATTAGTCGGCTAGTAAGAGGGATTAAATCCCAGAACATTCGAAAGCCGGAAACCATTGTCGTATCTGTTTCGAGTTTAATGTGTCTGTAGCGACTTCTTCGTCATTACGAAGATTTACCGCTCTCCTAACGAATTATTCGGGTTGATTTCAGTGCATGACGAAGTAGTGGACTGCACGAAGGGCCTTCGTGATCGGGAATTACATAAGTCGTCTTTCAAGGTTCATTGGGTCCAATAGTAATCTTCGTTTAGTCCGAAAACCGAACATAGGGACTGTCATTTTTAGTGATTGTTCCATCCTCAAGACAGAACCGTCATCGTGGTTTACGATCAAATAGGTCCTCATCGGACTTCTATATACACGCAGTATATATCTTGCTTGATTGAGACATCAATTGAGAGAGCGGACCAGACGCTTGTAATCATGATTTATGGGGATATTTTCCCCTATGTCTTAACTTAAAGGTGAACTGCAAAGCTTTTAATTTTATCTAAATTGTTGCTTATATACATCTTGGCTTATGTGACATAACTTTTATACGTTTTTGGGGCAAATATAGTTTGCAAAATTGTACTAATAACAATATTTAAGTTATCCTGATATAAATCCGACTTGAAAACTTGCATCGCTTGTCTCTCTTGGTTTGTAGAACGTTATGCCGTTATAGTGGTCCCCTTCATTCAAGTTTTATTCAAATGTGACGTCATGCGACGTCGGATGAATGAACGAGGACCACTATAACGTCATGACGTTCCAAAAACAACGGGAGGCAAGCGATGACGTTTTTAAACCCAAAATAAAACAATAACCTACAGAACTATTACCACACATAATTGTAACAACTATAGAAGTTCTTGTTTTATGACATTTTAACAGAACATTGGAAAGCTTTTCAGTTCACCTTTAAACTAACACTACGAATCTATCAACAATATGCCAGAGGAAACCGACAATGTTTTCGCATACTTTGAATACTCTGGGACGATGGGAAGAAACAGCTTGTTGTGGTCTTGTTTCTATTTTCTGATAGACAGTCGATAACAGCACCGTCGGCAGTCTTTCTCTTCAGATGAAACATTCGAGGAATCAATACACAGTGTTTCACCATCTGAGGTGTTGGCTCATGTTTGCCAGTGACAAAATTGAAATACGTGAGCATCATTCTATCTACCAAACTTGAAACCTCTTGAACATTCCCTCATTCAATATATTTTTATATGGAGAATGTGACGTAAACGTACGGTAACTAACAACAGAGGAATACAAGTGAAAACAGAACAATAATTATACAATGAACAAATGAACGTAACGAACGGACTAAAATACGCTACAAAACACAGCCTATTCAGAGGTAATCAAAGACATAGGGATTATAGAATAAGGAATCATTTTACCCAAGTAAACTATACGCATAAAGGCAATGCTCTGACATGACATTTTTTACACCGACTAAATACTAAAATGACAGGTTAAAGTTATTGAATATAAACATAATTTAAGTTAATTAAAAATGAGAAAATAAATAAGTCAATAAATTCTCTGACACTGTGATCTCGATTTCCCACAATGGCAAAACGATTATCGGGCCGATCTCAAAGGTGAAAAATGGAACAACATTCAATTATTATATGTTCCTCTTTGTAAAAATATAAATAAGGTTGAATACTTCTACTGTTGCCAAACTCTGAACTACCGTACCATTTATATCCGCCTGTATTATGTCGATATTGCTAGGGTCAAACACAGAACAAAAATATTTATACTTCTATTCTGCTTAGTGGAAATTCAATGCACAGGGGAACGGTAACAGATCAGTATTACATTCTCTCGTATATTAACATGGTGTTCACCAAGGGGGTTCGGAGAAGCTTACGTCTAAAAACTGAGAAGCTTTCTTACGTCCAAAAACTGAGAAGCTTTCACAGCACCGTTTTCGTGTCAATGAGAGCATCTGAGAAATAACATGGATCTCGGTGCGATTTTAGAATTCAGTCAAAAATGTCCACTTAATTCACCAAATTTCTTTGCTTATATTTTTAACACATGTATCACTGGTTACAATTGGCCGTGTCCATTTCCGGCAAAAGAGATTAGTAGCAAATGTTAAAGGATATGAGGACACCTCAAATCCAAAGTGTAGATATACATGGTATAGGCTAAACATCATCAAGGGAAGATTGAGTTTTGCCGTCAGATAGTTGAAACGTTAGCTGTTAATTCTGTTCCCAAATGATATTCTAGGAAGAGAGAGAGAGAGAGAGAATTAAGGTTTAATGTCGCATTCAGCAATATTTCAGCTATATAGCGACGACCAAACAAAATTATAAGTAATCAATTCAAAAACTCGGTAAACTAATATGCGTTAAAACAGGTACAAACATTAAAATTTATACAACAACCCAATCTCTCTCAAATAATTTAAAATACAATCCTCTTTCACTCTGCTAAAAAGATCTTCCAGCGTAGCTGCTCGATAAAAAGTATCTCTTACAATCTTAAAACCTATGCAGTCTATGAGAATATGTTTCACCGTGAGATCTTCATGGCAAGGTATACACCTTGGAATCGGCTCCTGTTTCAGTAAATATTCATGAGTTAATCGTGTGTGACCGATCCTACATCGTCTAATCATGGCCTGGTCGAAACGCTTATAACTGTTCAGATGAGTATAACCAACCGTTTTTTTTGAACTCGTGAAGTTTGTTTCCATAGTATCCCATAAAGTTTGAAACAGCTTTCTGACATGAGCGCAGATAGATGGTCTGAAATCGCTGTATGGGATTCCAAGGGGATCAACTTCTTCGTCTAGAGCTGCCTTAGCCAATCTATCAGCTTCAGTGTTGCCTTTGATGTCAACGTGACTAGGCACCCAACAAAACACAATATCTATCTGTTGATCAAATCTGGTGTCATATAATTGTAGAATTTGCAAGATGGTGTGATGAGTTGAATTTTCACTTTTAATTGCTTTAAGACATGATAGTGAATCAGAGAATATGACATATTTTTTTTCTTCTAGTGGATCCAATACCTTCTAAAGCTGATAATAGAGCTTTTGCTTCCGCAGTAAAAATGGAACTTTTACCTGGCAGACGATATGTTTTAGTTTTGGAACTAAAGATAGTAGCACATGCTACTCTCTCACCATCTTTAGAACCATCTGTATAAATAGCCTGATGTGATCTGTATTTCTCTCTCAGTAGACCAAATTCTTGTGTATACACGAGCTGGCTCGTGTCTGCCTTTTTATATTTAGTCAGTGAAATATCTACTTCTGGTGTGGCTAACTGCCATGGTGGAGTTGGGAAGAGCTCGTTAGGTAAAATTTGACTAACTTTAATACCAGCTGCTACAAGGTGTGGTTTCATACGGATTCCAAGAGGTGGAATAATCGAGGGTTTTTGTGAATATAAATCTGCGTACTGGGGGTTGAAAACACAGTTATATGCAGGATTTGAGTGGTTCGAACGCAGTTTTGTGATATATTGCAGCGATAATTTGATTCTCCGAAGTTCTAAAGGAAATTCATCCGCTTCCACATACAAGCTTTCTTTGGGTGATGTTCTGAGCGCACCGAGGCAAAGCCTTAGTCCTTGATGGAGAATAGGATCTAGCTTTGCCAAGTTTGACTTGCTTGCACCATTGTAAACAATAGAACCATAATCGAGTTTGGAACGAACAAGTGATCGATATAAATGAAGGAGAGTTTGCTGATCTCAACTACTTTCAACAAATCTAGAGCTTTCGTGCATTTGGCTTTTAAGCTATTTATATGCGATTTGAATGTTAGTCGTTGATCAAACAATATGCCTAGAAATTTGACCTCTTTCACTACTTTGATTTCAGTTCCGTCTAATTTTAGTTCTGGATCTTTGTGCTGGAAATATTTTCTGCAAAAGTGTATACAATTTGTCTTAGCTCTGGAAAATTTGAAGCTATTTTCCAAACACCATTTCTGAATTCTGTTTAGACAAAGTTGTAATGTTCTCTCAATATTGTGTATACTTTTCCCACTACACGATATATTGAAATCGTCTACAAAAAGTGAGCCATCAATTGATTTATTCAGAACTGCAGCCAAGCTGTTGATCTTGATACTAAACAGAGTAGTAGACAAAATACTGCCCTGTGGGACACCCTGGTCTTGATCAAAATGGTCAGACATAGTTGTACCCAAACGAATTTGGAATTGTCTATCATTCAAAAAGTTGGAAATAAAAACGGGTAAACGACCTTTTAATCCCATCTTTTGAAGATCTTTAAGAATCCCGTATTTCCATGTAGTATCGTAGGCGTTTTCTAAATCAAAAAAGATAGAAACCACATGTTCGTTCTTGGCGAAAGCATTTTTAACATACGAATCTAATCTGACTAAATGATCAATGGTACTTCTATTTTTTCGGAAACCAGCTTGAATATCAGTTTCTTTTCAGTTTCCAGGTACCAAACAAGGCGATCATTTATCATGCGTTCCATTGTTTTGCAGACACAGCTAGTCAATGAAATCGGACGATAATTACCAGGGTCTGTATGGTCACGACCAGGTTTTGGTACTGGTATAACTATGGCATTGTGCCATGACGGAGGGAATTCCTCTCTATACCAAAGTCTATTGAATATACGTAATAGGATTTCTAGAGATGATTCCGGTAGATGTTTCAAAAGCTGATAATGAATATTATCAGGGCCTGCAGCAGAATCATGAGCTTTCGTGAGAGAAGCATGAAGTTCTTCCATTGTAAACGAAGCGTTATAGCCTTCATGGTTACCGGAGGTGAATTTAATTTCATTTTTCTCTTCTCTTTTCTGGAAACTTTGAAATTTAGGTACATAATTTTCTGATGAAGAGTTTTTGGCAATTGTTTCTCCTAATTTATTTGCAATTTCTACTCTGTCAGTAATCACTTGATTTCCATCGTTGAGATGATGAACGCTGGACTTGGAGCTTTTACCTTTTATTCTTTGGATCATATTCCAAACTTTTGTTATAGGAGTATGAGTATTTATCTTAGAAACATAATTTCTTCAAGAATCACGTTTATTCTGTTTCATGGTTCTACGAGCTTTAGCTCTTGTAACTCTGAGATCTTTCAAATTTTCAGGATTAGGATGTCGGCGGAAATATCGTTCAGCTTTCTCCCTACATTTTCTTGCTTCTTTACAGTCATCATTAAACCAAGGTTTCTTAATATGTGCAACTCCTGAAGATGTGGGAATGGTTTGGTTGGCAATTTCTATCAACATATCTGAGAATAGCTGTATAGGATCTGAAACATCAGCGAAGGAGACTGATTGTAATTTTTGTGAACAAAGCTTTTCAAACTCGGGCCAGTTTGCTTTCTTGAAATTAAACCTTGTGAAATGGGGGTCATCAGCTGAATGAACAGCTTTTAGGACAGTGGGAAAGTGATCACTTCCACAAAGGTCATCATGAACAGACCAAGAAAATTCTTCAAGAATAGGAAGGTCGCAAAGTGAGCTATCCAATGATGAATAGATTCCATGAGCCGAGGACAAATGTGTATAAGAGCCATCATTAAAAATACACAAAGAATTATTTGATATAAAATTTTCGATAATTTTACCTTTACAATTGTCTTCATTATCCCAGAGGATGTTACGACCGTTAAAATCACCCATCATTAAACAAGGTTTCGGGAGCTGATCGTAAAGATCTTGAAGTTCATTGAGCCGTAGACTACCAGAAGAAGGTATGTACACCGTGCATAATGTGAAAACAGAATTCAAGGTAATACGAACTGCTACAGCTTGTAAATCTGTCACTAAATCAATAGGACTGTGTAAAACACCCATTTTAACCAATATTGAAGAACCGCCTGTAGCTTTTCCATTTTCGTCTAAAGCGTAGGAATGATAAGGTGTGTATTGGCGAAATTTAAATTTATCTTTATCTGCTTTCTTCAGAAAGGTCTCGTTGAGACAAAAAGCTGATGATTCATAATCTTGAGTTAATAATTGGAGTTCATTTAAATTTGGCCAAACTCCTCTGCAATTCCACTGAACGATAGTTGGTGGCTGAGCCATCTTTAGTCTGTATATAGAAATAAAACACAAAACTGCCCAAGCCAAGATATATAAGGTTAGCTTAGCCATTATGTACGTTTTATTTTGGGTAATTCCTTTTGACCTTTCTTTTTATTTCTCATTTGTTCTCTCTTGTCTTTTTTATTTTCCTTCTCTCTCTCTCTTGTCCCAACAAGTCCTTCGACCTTTGGTTCAAGGAAGTCTCGCCTTTTAACGGACGATCATTACACTCATGATACTCCTAATCCGAAAGCATGGGTGAATCGTTGGTAGGAGTAGCATCGACTATTTTAGGCTCTTTGCCGGATTTGATATCTATGGTATTCTCTTTATTCTTCTTTTTCTGATTCGAGGTAGCTTTATTACTACAAGACTGTTGACTACTTTCTTTTTCTGTGAACTCCTTCATTACTTCCTCGTTTGGTGTGAAGTTTACATCTACACCGGAGTGAATAGGATTAATGGAGGAATCCACAGACTGCACAGGTGCATCCTGACCCGAAATACTGCCAGTATCCGGTAAGTCGTCACCTGTCAATTCAACTTCCGGAGTTAATACTAGGTCAACACTTTTAGTCTGATCAGAAACAGACTTCTGGTCACCTGACTTCTGATCACATGACTTGACTTCTACATCATCGCAAACCTCACTTTCACTGACACTTTCATCTTCCGAATTACAACCTTCATCCATCTCGTCATCGAGACACTCGTGGCGGTTTGGGGTTTTCTCATTGCTCCCGGCGGAGTCTATCGTCTGATGACGTTCGGTGGCCTTACCATCACGGCCTACAGTCTTCCATAAATCTTTATAGTGCTGTTGTTTCTGCTGGAAAGCCTCGGCGGAAAGTCCTTTTCGAACTTCTGCAGCCGGAACAGGGCGAGAATCTGAGGAATCATCTTTTCTATCGTTAGCTGTGTTATCTTCAGGAACTTGTTTGGCCTTCGGACAGGTTTTTTTAAAGTGTCCTTCCTGATGACAAATCAGGCATTTATTTTTCAAAGGACACCTCGACTTCATGTGCTCTTCTGACCCACAAGTATAACATGTTTTTACTTGACCGTTATACCATACAGGAAGTCTCATACCTCCAACTAAAATAGAAGAAGGAAGAGGTCTTTTGAATTTCGTCATCCAAATTCTTCGAACTCCTGTCTCAAACTCTCTATCGAAAGAATAGAACTCTTTTTGTACAGAGAGAACATCACCATAAAACTCAAAAGCACTTCTGATCGCAGAATCTGGGAAATCGCATGGTCCTTTCATCTTTACTAGCAATTTTCCTGGATCTATTTCCTCAAAATGGCCTCGTTGATCTCCAACGCGAATACCTTCCAGCACTAGGCGAGTTTTGGTAGTTTCATTTGCTAGTGTGACGTTCCACAAGGTATTTGATACCTGTACTAGACCTTTAAGGATTGACGGTCCTGATCCAACAGTGTCTTTTAATGCGTGATATATATCAATCGCATTTGCTTTCTCTAGACCGTGAAGTTTTAGGCTCAGTGACATATTAAACTTTCTAAAGGCCATAGTGAAAAAAAAAAAAAAAAAAAATCAAGTCCCACTAGGGAATCTTAATACAAACTACAAATAGTGACACACACAAACCTCAGCAGTGTGCCTCCCCACAGAGTAAACATCGCCTACCCCCCTGAGGGAGCCCCACTCTAAAGGTGAAGGTGAAAACTATATAAGCAATACAACAATACACTCTCTCTGAACCTTGTCTCGGCCGAACAATAGCCCAGTTCTAAACCGGGCCCGTTGCTGGGTGATGCCGAGGAACAAAAGAACAGAGAACAATAGACTCGCTCAAACTTGTACTCTGAGGGCTAGCCTTCAGTATACACCTTCAATATGTACACGTATTTAGCCTAGCTGATATACGCAGATATGTGTAAATCGACCTAAGCCACACTGAACGAAAAACGAACCAACTACAAACTTTATCAAGCCAACAAGGAAATATATATACACCAGCAAAATACGAAACATTTACAGACCGCGAACAAACAGAGAAGAGGGAGACAGAAAAAAAACCACCGACCCTCTCGGTCACAAAGACCGAGACGGTAGTAATGGCAGATCTCTGCCTTCCCAAACCAGGCCAAACTGACTAAGTCAGAAAAACGCCCTGAACAGCAAAAAACTGAGAAATAATTCTAAACTTTCACCACAGGTATTTGCCAAAAGTATTCACAAAATATATTACACAGAAATCAGAGCTAATATCAGCTGAAATCCGCAGAAATAGACAAATTTCTCGGAGCCAAGTGAAAACACGTCCGACTCCCAATCTCTCTGCATCCGGCCAGCTTCTAGGAAGAGAAGAATCTCGCGATTCAAATATACTCGTTTGACTTTTATTGGACTATATTTATCATTATAGAGCTCTTAAGCATAGTTAAATGTATCCAACTACATGATTTGCAACAGTCCTAGTACCGTTCTTGTGTAACATGTGAATTCAATAATTCACAGCGCCTTATTACAGACACAAGGTGGGAGGGCAAAACAAAACTGAACTTAAAATGAATGACCACCACGCTTGTTATACTCTTTGGGGATTCGACAAAAAGGTTGGTTGTTTCCTGTAATATGAGAAGTTGGATTCGTCGCGATGACTTTCTGTCTTCGAAACGGAATGTGCTTTGACAGAATGTCGATTTTGGATTTCCGTTAACTATGTCAACGCAGTTCTTGACATTGTATCTGGGCATTAAATTTCAAACGGACTGGAAATTGCAGAAAAACTTCAGGATGATCAATAATTTTGGGTTCGAAGAGATAGTACTAGTCTTCAATGGTGCGTCGCTGTTATGTTTTCGTACTTATACCGTCTCTCTCTCTAATATCCCTATGTGTGTACATTTTAATCCGGACTCTCCTCGTTCACCAAACGTATTTGACGCTATAATTCATCCCTTCGTATACTCACTATATACTATGAAGGATATTATAAGTTATACCAGTGTCTTGCGTTGGTATACAGGCTGATATTTCGTCGAGAAGATAAATATTTTCACGAGCCCGAAGGGCGAGTGAAAATATTTTTCTTGGAGACGAAATATCAGCCTGTATACCAACGCAAAACACTGGTATAACGAATTTATCACATTGAAGAGCTATTTTCCTGATTGGTTTAACATATATCACCAACTCGAAAGAAAAACAGGCATGTAACTCAACGTTGAGCAACGTACGGCAAGACATCGTGAGTCGGACAGTTGGGCAGGCAGCTTCGATCTCTTTTCGATCTGTTCCGCGAAGAACAATAAACTGGATGAAATACTTAGCTGACATTCTGACGTTCCTGTTTATGTGGCATATAAAGCTTTGGATGATAATTTATTTCTTATCTTCATCCCCAAATACGCAATTTGCCTCGCACACAACTTGTTCCAGTGGCGGAACTCGCCCATGGATACAAACTCGCGCAGACAAATTCGCCTGAAACAGGCTTTGTCTGCAGGTGTTGCACGCGCGTCCCTTGACTGCGTTGGTATATGAGCACGCGCGACCTTGACAGCATTGGTATACGAGAATTCTGAATTGGTATACCAACGGTGGATAACGAATAATTGCAATACGGTCTAATGCACTATGGTAATTAGCCAATCAAAACCCTACAATTTACTCTGAAATGTGATAAATAAACGACTTAACTGGATTTGAATTAGTGGAACAGCATATTTGGACATATTTTATCGTAACAAGAATGTCGAATTGCTCACTCTCACATCGACTTTACGACAAGAGAGCGAGAGTGAATTAAGGTTTAACATCGCGTTCAGTATTAAATATTTCAGCTATATAGCGACGATCAAACAAAATTCTAAGTATTCAAATTAATAACCTAGCAATCCAACACATTAAAACATACACACATTAAAACTTATGCAACAAACCGATTTCTCTCAAATAACCAAATAACCTAAGATGCAGTTCTTTCATCCGACTAAAAAGATCTTCTAAAGTAGTTGCTCCATAAAAAGAATCTCTTACAATCTTAAAATCTATACAGCCGATAAGAATATGTTTCACTGTGAGATCTTCGTGACATGGAATACACTTTGGGACTGGCTCTTTTTATATTATTAAATATTGGTGAGAGAACGATGCACTGCAAGTTAGACTGAACTCAACTAACCATTCACAGATGACAATATTAGAGAAGGTCCTGTCTATGGGGTTTGGGGCCGTATGAACAGACACAATCAAAACGTGACTGGGATTGACTCTTGGAATTCATTTGGAAATTAAAATTCTGACTGTACGGTCAGAATATGTCTTACCGACATCACTGAAAACTGTTCACCTCTTCTCTCTTCCAAGAACTCAGACAATTGGAGATATATATATCTGGCGAAGACTGTGTAAGTTGTGTCATATCCCGTCATTTTTCGATTCATGCTTGCTTCGGCCATTGTTCGGCCAAACGGTAGAAAATCCGGCATTTAGAATTTGGTCGTCGTCCACAAAAGCAACAATAATCCAAACATTTCCACGTTCGGCATTTTTTCTGTAGCACCAGTTATAAACAGGCATTGATAACATGATAATTTATAAACGCAACTTTTTTGAACGCTGACACCAATACATCATGTTGTAGTGTGTAGTGTATAGTGGGGAACTTTGACCATAGACTCGGTATTTATTAACAGCTGAATGTTGGATCTGACGATTGTATGAGACACATACTCATTTGTAATCAACATAGGTGGTGAAAAAACATGCCGACGTACTGACAAGGAGTCATTTGTTCTCACGGGCAAATATACGGACTGCATATTTCTAAAAACATCACAAGAACCACGAGTGATACCGGTGATGATTTGTATCCCAGCCACGCTTTCGTTGTACCTGTTCATGTGAACATATTGAATGACATAACCACACGGCCTACGCTAGCACCGGATTGAGAGGTATTAGATACAAAATTTCAGAGCGATGATATAATAGCCCTATCAAGTCATCTGCTGGAAAATGATGAACTATGTGACCGTCAGATGGTGAAAAATGACCCAAACGGTATTTATGAAATGGGAGTTCGTATTCAGAAGAAATACCTGTGAGACCCGACACCGACCAAGCGCCTCATTCTCCACTATGTTTTCATGTCACAAAACTACAATCACAATGATTTACACAGAGGACAAACCTCGGGAACCGGCAGAATCGCACTATATACAGGCAACAATTGAACGCAACATTAAAATGATGGTGGAAAACGATGTCGGTGTATTGGCAAGAAGTCATAGTACCCCCACTGGCAAATGTATTGACTGCATATTTCTACGAACATCAAAAGAACCAAAACTGATTCATGCGATAATTTGTGTTCCAGCCACGCTTGTATTGAAGTTTTAAATTTGGACATCTTCATTGGCATGACCACACGGCCCATGTCACCTGTTTGAGCGGGATTAGATACAAATATTCAATGGCTATGATGTAATATAATAGCCCTATCAAGTTGTCTGATGGGAAGTGATGAAATATGTGACCGTTAGATAAAAAAAAAGACGTTCCAATCTAGGGAGTATTCATAGAATGCAAATTCTCACTCAAAACACATATCTGTGAGGCCTGGCGCCGACAAAGTGCTTCATTCTCGACCAGATTTACAAGTCACAAAACTAGAATCACTATGATTTATACAAAGGGCAAGCCTCTGAGACGAAACGTCCGCCAGCAGAATCTCACCATATACGGACAACAATTATATAGTTAATTATTATTGTTGAATTCCAGAGCACATGTATAACCTAAGGAGAAATAGAGCTTTGTAATGGATATGCTACATACGTATGAAATCGGATACGGACTTGTTTGTGAGACGGAGGTATGCTTCCGGTGACAGGGTGAGTCGTACAACATACAGGATTCACCCGAGGGAATTCCTGACTTCATTTAGTAATTCCTAACACAATATGTATTTGGTTATCTCACAGAACATGTTTACTCCGACCTGTATTGTGACAGAATAATCCAATCGATACAACTACTACTACAACTACACACTCCTGAGAAAAGGTCTGACAAAATATTGTGAATCTGTCCATGACGTTATTTCGTTTATTTTGTTTCTTTTCAGCAATTCAGGAATCTTGCATGGTCTTTTTGAGTCGATTATGATCATCACCAAACTTCTCATCTTTACATTTTTAATGTAATTTACTCAAAAAGGACTTAAAATCGGACATTCTATAACACTTGTGTCAATAACATGGAGCTGGCCGAATAATTACAAGATTTACCATGGTTATGTGAAATGTACATGTGTCAAGTGCAGGTGTTCATTAGGACATTCCATTTCACAAGTCGAATGAGGAAAGGGACGTCTGCTTTCATACAAGTAACATTCAAATAAAACAAACAAATTACAAGATGAAATTTCCTTCTCAAGTTTAACTGTTGTTTCCATTGAGAAATTGATTAACAAAGCGACACAAATAGGCCACGTAATTTCCCAAACAGCTGACTCGGCTGACAGTATCACTCCCCATTTGAGAGACCACATATACTCGTCCACTGACATTGGCACGATGCCAACCGAGACGGGAGAATCGTCGCAACATCAGTGGACGAGTTTTTGTTTTTCAAAAAAGGCGAGAAAGGTTGTCAAAGTTTAAATATGTTTTTATCATTTCGTTGTAATCTTTGTTAATAATCAATTTCAGTAGTGCAATAGAATGTAAATAATGTTTTCATAGGCTTGCTAAATCGTTATTTTACGCACAGTTAGTGTGGGAAGTTTATTAATTTTAGGGCGCGGGCGAAAATAACGATTTGGCACGCCTATGAAAACATTATTTCTTAATTCCACCTGCGTAAAGAATGAGGGGTTGATATTGGTGAAAAAGATATTTATCCTTTTTGTTTATTATCAAATCGACAGAAATATATTTGTACAAACTGAGAGGCTAGGCTCTGGACATCCACTCCATTTTAAACACTCAAATCAAAGCAACTAAATCGAGTGAGGAATATAATCCAATAGTATCGGCATTGTCGGGAGTATGACATTTGACAGCTCCTATAGATTCCCACACTAACCACCAGCCTCTTGTTCACCAAGAAGACTTAACGTCAAAGGAAAATATGTTAGACACATGGACAATTTGACTTATTTTTGGATCATTCCACTAACTGACCTTTGATATTGTGACAGTAGGCTTCCTTTAGACTTACAAGAATAAACCACATCTGTGAAATTTGATGAAGTTATTATGCATAAAATGGTATTTTTGTTTAATCCATGGTGACCTTGACTTTTGAATTTGGAACTGATAGGTTCTATTATGGTTTGCATCTTGTTTTACTTACATCGTGTTATAATCATGTGAAAGCTTAGGAAATGATACACTTACACTCATATGTAAATATATACACGTGCAAATTAAACGCATATGATTCAATTGTGTGCATGGGTTGAAGACTTATGTGTCTGAAGCGAAAAGTTTCGAAGATCTCAGTTCATTATTTCAATTCGAGATGTACCATGATGAAAACAGAATTTTGTTCATGTCCTCTTGATGTCAATGCTTGTGAACTTCAAATTAGTAGCTTCAAATCAAGAGCAGACATTGAATAACTTATAACTTAAGCATAAGTATTATTTATTCGAAAACCATAATCTATAGGGGTGAATACTAAGTTCATTCATCAACTGATGGATTATTCAAATGACTCAAGTCTTGAACGATTTTCCTGCTGAATGACTCACTGATGTAGTTGTATATCATATCTTTATATCCTAAGCATTCGCTGTTCCATTCTTTCGATTTGACGTGGAAATTCTTTTATGAACGACAGTTGAATACTAAATGTCCGGTCTGACGCCGTTATATGAACAAGCTCTATAACGTACCTCGAAGTCGCTGCTTTACCAACTTCAACAAAATAGCTGTAGGGCCTACTTTATCTGAATGTTGATTCGTCAAATCCAACATCCATATTCATTCGTTGTCAATACTCTAGAAAATAATATAACCATGCATGCTATAGCAATGAAGATTATTCATGTCAGTACACACCTAATCTAATCATGCCGGAGAAAGTCAAACATTTATTAGTTAGCCCTAATCAATGATCCCCAAAACTTATCCGAACTCCATAATATGCAATATAGATTGCAAAAGCACAGTTTCTTTAGACGGTACTGTTGCAAACAATATGAAAGATTTTATCGTCCAGTAATTTAAGCAGTTCTTTGTAGGCTTACGGAAATAGGGAGGTGGCCTGAAATATATGACAGTCGTCAATATTGAAGGGTTTGAAGATTACTGAGTTATAAGACAAAATCAACAAGTTTCATCAGATCAACTCTTTCGACACTTTTTCTGCATTTTTACTGATATGTGAGCTTGTCTCGAGTGATCCATTATTCGTTTGTATATGGACTCCAGGAAATAATTAAAATAAAAGTTCTATATTTGAGGAGGAAGCGGGCTCGTATGTTTGGATCTCTTTAATTCCTCTGAAAAAGAATTGCTGTGATTGCTGAGCCCTTTCTACATGGAAAAAAGCACTTGAATCAATATTTCTATATTGCATGAAAAAATAATTGTTGCATCAATTTGGAAATGTTTGCTGTACAATGCTAAGGATCGGATTGAAATCACGATAAAAGCCCTTGTAATACACCCACCTCGATCGTTGTGTTATTAACTAGATGGCTAATGGTCACCACTCCCACCGAAAGTTTCTAAATGTTCTTTACCTTGCACATAGCAAATACTGATAGATAATTCGAACAGACAAAGAGATGCAAAATTCTCAAGAGAAAGCATGTGTTATAGTCTTGCACGGTTATCAAGTATTTGCGTCAGAACGACAGCCGTCGTCCACAAAATGCTTTCCACGTCAATCATCTAAAGTCCTTTTTCGGTAGAAGATCAGCACTAAATCTAAAAATGAAATTAAGCAGAAAAAAATAGCCGCCGTAAACTAAATTCCTTGTGCCTTTTTACGATGTTCCATTGTTTGGCAGGAATGGTAGTACTTCAAGACCCTCTTAGGTGTAGTATTTCTACAGTGAATACGATATATATCTGATTCTAATACATTACCATAACACTTGTGAAAGCTAAACAAAATGATCTCTTGTGGATGACACATCGACAACGTTCCCGACTCGACTATATGATGGCCGAGAAGGAAAATCGCAGGTTTGACAGAATAGTATAGAATTCAAAAAGGCGAAGTTGCGATGCTATCCGCCAAGCTGCGATGCTATCCGCCAGGTTGCGACGCGAAGATGCGAAGTAGAATGAGTGAGTGAAATCAAACGTCGCTTTCAATACTATTTCAGTCATATCGCGACGAACCAACAAGGCATCACCCAGTGCAATTACAGTGCTGAGCACCGCATGATCAAGTTCCGAATGCTTATCAGCAAAATTCATTGAACCAACAGGAACCTGTGCTCATCAGACTCCCACAAACCACCCGCTTTGCGAAGTAGATCTTTGATTTAGAGGAAGTTACTCTGATGGTCGTATGGTCTCAGATTTATGAATATTCCTCCTTCAGTGTTATAATATTACATCGACGAAGAGAAATGATAGAACTTTGAAAAAATATCCATCAAAACCACGGACATTGATCTAGGAAATACGTTTTAGTCAATAAAAACAGTCCATTGATAACAATCAATTTATAAAATATTCATTATATTATACAATGAATTAGCACACATACCCTGGAGGCGACAATTCATCTACGAATTCTGCTTCAATCTATGGTAGAGAGAACAACGAAGTATATGTGCTAACTAGATCACTGATTAACTGATAATTAGAAAGATAATTACTTCTCGGGGCAGTTTTTTGTTATTTGTTATGTATGTCCCGCCTGGGTGAACATATTCTGAACCCTGCGGGGTGGTTCCGTTGCGGAGAACAGTTGCCCTCTGTAACAGTACCGATATTGGACCATCAGGGGTTGATGATGTCCACGGGAAATATGAAGACAGCTTCGGCGTCTCGTTGCCTGGCTCATAAGGCATGCATTTAATTTGAGGGGATATAGTATACCGTCTATGAAAAAACATAGATCACCAAAATCCAATGAAAATTATAATGAAAATATATAGTAACCGTAGACTTATATTAGCATCCCTTCCCTTGAACTCTTCAGAACAATCAGTTAACATGAACTGTGCCCTGAACGCACCAATCAATCACTACGACTCTCGTTCTGGACTCCCAACCAATCACTATGGATCTCATTCTGGACTCACCAATCAATCACAAATGGCTCTCATTCTAAAGTCATCAATCAATCACAATGGTTCGAATTCTGGACTCCCCAATCAATCACTATGGCTCTAATTCTGGACTCCCCTATCAGTCATTGCCGCTCACATTCTGGACTCTCCAACCAATTACCATGGCTCTCATTCTGAAGTCACAAATCAATCGCGACTCACCAATCAATCACTATGGCTCTCATTCTGGACTCCCAATCAACCACTACGGCTCTCATACAGAAGTCGCCAATCAATCACATTGACTCTCAATCGCGACTCACCAATCAATCACTATGGTTCTCATTCTGGATTCCCAATCAATCACTACGACTCCTGTATGAACTCCCAATCAATCACTATGGCTCTCATTCTGGACTCCCCAACCAATTACTATGGATCTCATTCTGGACTCACCAATCAATCACAATGGCTCTCATTCTAAAGTCATCAATCAATCAAAATGGTTCGCATTCTGGACTCCCCAATCAATCACTATGACTCTCATTCTGGACTATCCAACCAATCAGCATGGCTTTCATTCTGGACTCCCAATCAATCACTACGACTCTCGTTCTGGACTCCCAACCAATCACTATGGATCTCATTCTGGACTCACCAATCAAACACAAATGGCTCTCATTCTAAAGTCATCAATCAATCACAATGGTTCGAATTCTGGACTCCCCAATCAATCACTATGACTCTAATTCTGGACTCCCCTATCAGTCATTGTCGCTCACATTCTGGACTCTCCAACCAATTACCATGGCTCTCATTCTGAAGTCACAAATCAATCACAATGACTCTCAATCGCGACTCACCAATCAATCACTATGGCTCTCATTCTGGACTCCCAATCAACCTCTATGGCTCTCATTCAAAAGTCGCCAATCAATCACAATGACTAATTCTGGACTCCCCTATCAGTCATTGTCGCTCACATTCTGGACTCTCCAACCAATTACCATGGCTCTCATTCTGAAGTCACAAATCAATCACAATGACTCTCAATCGCGACTCACCAATCAATCACAATGGCTCTCATTCTAAAGTCATCAATCAGTCAAAATAGTTCGCATTCTGGACTCCCCAATCAATCACTATGACTCTCATTCTGGACTATCCAACCGATCACCATGGCTCTCATTCTGGACTCCCAATCAATCACTACGACTCTCGTTCTGGACTCCCAATCAATCACTATGGCTCTCATTCTGGACTCACCAATCAATCACAATGGTTCGCGTTCTCGACTCCCCAATCAATCACTATGGATCTCATTCTGAAGTCGCCAATTAATCACATTTACTCTCAATCGCGACTCACCAATCAATCACTATGGCTTTCACTCTGGACTCCCAATCAATCACTACGACTCTCGCCCTGGACTCCCAATCAATCACTATGGTTCTCGTTCGGGACTCGACAACCAATCACAATGGCTCTCATTCTAAAATCATCAATCAATCACAATGGTTCGCATTCTGGACTCCCCAATCAATCGCTATGGCTCTCATTCTGGACTCCCCAACCAGTCACTATGGCTCTCATTCAGGACTATCCAACCAATTACTATTGCTCTCATTCTGAAGTCGTCAATCTATCACAATGACTCTCAATCGCGACTCACCAATCAATCACTATGACTCTCATTCTGGACACCAAATCAACCACTACGGCTTTCATTCTGGAGTCGCCGATCAACCACAATGACTCTCAATCGCGACTCATCAATCAATCATTATGGCTCTCATTCTGCACTCCCAATCAATCATTACGACTCTCGTTCTGGACTCCCAATCAATCACTATGGCTCTCATTCTGGATTCCCCAACCAATCACTATGGATCTCATTCCGGACTCACCAATCAATCACAATGCCTCTCATTCTAAAGTCGTCAATCAATCACAATGGTTCGCATTCTGGACTCCCAATCAATTACTATGGCTCTCATTTTGGATTCGTCAATCGATCACATTGACTCTCAATCGCGACTCACCAATCAATCACTACGGCTCTCATTCTGGACTCCCAATCAATCAATATGGCTCTCATTCTGGACTCCCCAACTAATCACTATGGATCTCATTCTGGATTCACCAATCAATCACAATGGCTGTCATTCTAAAATCATCAATCAATCACAATGGTTCGAATTCTAGACTCCCTAATCAATCACTATGGCTCTCATTCTAGACTCCCCAATCAGTCACTATGGCTCTCATTCTGGACTATCCAACCAATTCCTATGGCTCTCATTCTGAAGTCGCCAATCTATCACAATGACTCTCAATCGCGACTCACCAATCAATCAGTATCGCTCTCATTCTGGAGTCGCCAATCAACCACAATGACTCTCAATCGCGACTCACCAAGCATTCCCTATGACTCTCATTCTGGACTCCCAATCAATCACTACGACTCTCGTTCTGAACTCCCAATCAATCACTATGGATCTCATTCTGGACTCACCAATTAATCACAATGGCTCTCACTCTAAAGTCATCAATCAATCACAATGGTTCGCATTCTGGACTCCCCAATCAAATCACTATTGTTCTCATTCGGGACTCTCCAACCAATTACTATGGCTCTCATTCTGAAGTCGCAAATCAATCACAATGAATCTCAATCACGACTCACCAATCAATCTCAATGGCTCTCATTCTGAACTCCCAATCAACCACTACTGCTCTCATTCTGGATTCATCAATCAACCACTACGGCTCTCATTCTGGATTCATCAAACGATCACTATGGCTCTCATTCTGGAAACACCAATCAATCACTATGGCTCTTATTCTGGTCCCAAAAATCAATCACAGCGGCCCTCATTCTAGACTCACCTATCAATTACAATATCCCAATGCTGTTTTCTTCATATTATGGAAGAAATGTCCCAACGAGTTTCATTTGTTTAGAGGCCGTTGATATTTTGTGCTTCCGCATTAATGGTTCTCATTCTGGAATCACCAATCAATGAATATGGCTCTCATTCTGGACTCCCCAATCAGTCACTATGGCTCTTATTCTGAACTCCCCAATCATCGAGTATGGCTCTCATTGTGGACTACCCAATCAATCACTATGGCTCTCATTCTGGACTCACCAATCAATCACTATGGCTCTCATTCTGGAGTCGCCAATCAACCACAATGACTCTCAATCGCGACTCACCAATCATACCTTATTCTCGTGCCAAAAATCAATCACAGCGGCCCTCATTCTAGACTCACCTATCAATTACAATATCCCAATGCTGTTTTCTTCATATTATGGAAGAAATGTCCCAACGAGTTTGATTTGTTTAGAGGCCGTTGATATTTTGTGCTTCCGCATTAATGGTTCTCATTCTGGAATCACCAATCAATGAATATGGCTCTCATTCTGGACTCCCCAATCAGTCACTATGGCTCTTATTCTGAACTCCCCAATCATTGAGTATGGCTTTCATTGTGGACTACCCAATCAATCGCTATGGCTCTCATTCTGGACTCACCAATCAATCACTATGGCTCTCATTCTGGACTACCTAATCAATTACTATGGCTCTTATTCTGAACTCCTCAATCATTCAGTATGGCTCTCATTCTGGACTACCCAATCAATCACTATGGCTCTCATTCTGGACTACCTAATCAATTACTATGGCTCTTATTCTGAACTCCTCAATCATTCAGTATGGCTCTCATTCTGGACTACCCAATCAATCACTGTGGCTTTCTTTCAGATATCCGAAAATGATATACATATTGAGGATCTAGAGTAGAGTCCTTCTAAAAATCATCCAAATTAACCACTATTTCTTTCGTTATATTTGTTTGATTATCGAAAGCAATGGCCCAGCTAATCATTTATCTACATCTATAGTTAACTATATTAGAACGGAACAAATTAGGCTGCCATGCCCATGTTGAGTTTTCTGGGCTACTTTTATGTTGTTAAACTAATTAGTCGAATCAATTGGATTCGATGAACTGTACATGCCAAGTTTAGTCAATGTTATAATTAAGATAGGCCATCCAGTTTAAGGTATCGGTACGGGTGGGTATCTCATTCATGATATCTCGACACAAAAATGTCAACCGGAATTATCGAGTCAGATCGTTTGAGATTGCCCTCATTTCCGCGAAGGCACTTTTCAAATTCCGATCTAATCGGAACGAGTGGTTCCTGTTAGCTGTCGTATGAATCAGTTAACCCGGTGAGTCAACAAGAGAGATGATTACAATTTCGACATCGTAAACTATTTCTGGACAGTAATATTCCTGCATATGGCGTATACATATCTCGCCTAGTAGCATTTGCTAGATTCTGTGAAAAATGTGACGATTTTAATCAACGTCACAAAATATTGTTGCAGAAACTTGTAAAACGGAGTTATACCACCAAGCGCCTCACACCAATGTTTCTCAAACTTGGCAATACACATCGATTTCTGATAGCAAAATACGGGCGTAGCGTGCAAGATCTATGGCGTCGCGTTTCTTGTGTAATTCCGCTTAAAGGTGAAATGCAACTGTTTTCATATTTTCCATTTTATATTCTTCATAGGCCATTTAATGTTTGAAATATCAGCCTAACTGCTTCATTGGTTTTATTTGAAGTATTTTGTCTCCTGGTTGCTTTTGAAATGTGCTTCGAAGTCGATAATTCAAGCTCGGCCTATTTCAATAATGAAATTCCCATCGCTTATCTGCCCTTGTTCGACGCTGGTTTGTGACGTCACATCAGACCACCTGGCCGGTCGTCAATACTTGTAACGTTCAGTCTCTGGGCGACTGGTCTGCCGTGACGTCACAATCAAGAAAAGAAAAGCGATGACATTTTGCAAATCTGAATTCAGCTGGGCTAGGGGTACCAACTTTTAAAAAGATTCTGGCAAACAAGATAATTCAAATTAATCCGAGTGAAGTAGACATACTGGTATTTCTATCATTATTCAACCTATATTAAATGTAAAACGGAGAATTTAAAAACCTTTACATTTCACCTTTGGGGCTAGAGGCCATATGAGCCCATATACTTCAAGATCCTGATGGTGTTCATATGAACAGTCACAATCAAAGCGTGACTGAGAATCATCATTCTCTAGATAAAATATATAAACAATAGCCAGTGTCTTGAAACAATAGAGAAGCGTCCGGCAATTTTCCCTCATGCAGGAAACCATGATAAAGACATAGTGATGTTCGCAGCGGCTTAAAAACATCAAGAAAATTTAACTATAGTAAGAGAATATAAGAAAGAAATTCGTCGAGAAATTACAATTCTGTAATTGTGCAATGAAAATTAATTCATGTAATAACCTTGGCTGGAAGAACTGATAATAATCCCCCGTGGCAAATCTAATCTCATCAACAACATTTGGGTCTATATTAATATAACACAGATGGAGAAGGATGGTTTGAATGTTCACGAGCATATCACTGAATAAACACACCGTATATTGCCCATGTTTTAGATATTTAAATATCGAGTCTATTCCAATAGACACGTATAAAGTTTTAGTACTAGCCCATATTCTTTCAAGGATCACGCGAAGTAATAATCCATTATTTGTGAAAAAGATTTACATACCGTTCAACATTGTACTCCTACTAAAGTTCGGATACATAGCAGCAAACTCAGAAGAGAAAATTGTTGATACATCCAAGAAGCGTTGATATTAAAGTAATGGAGATACTACGAAGATATGCATGGTGTCTGTATGAGTGGGAGAAGGAATGGTGAGGACATGGGGGATTAAATGTTTAAAAATATACATTCAGTATCTTGAGTTGTGTCTTTACAATTATCCAAATTAACCACGATATTTTCAATTGACCATCAAGAGCAATCTGTGGAAAATTAAACAAATATATTAGTTTGGAAAAACACCAAACAAACAAACCAACAAACTGATGGGACCACATTTCAGTTTGAAATCGGTTGTTCCAACTGTAACCACAATGGTCCCGGACGCACCAAACTGGTCCCATCGAAACTCAACTTCTGGAAGCAACTCACATTTCATTTCGCCGAAACGATTGAAGAAATCTTCAAACAGTATCAATGTTTTGTTGTACTTTCCATCAGCTCCTACTTTTTATCAGCGAGTTGATATAAGGGACCACCGAGGACCAACTTTGCAGATATATCAAGAATTACAAAAGATGTGGTGTACGTTCATACAAGTTTGCGGGGAGCCTTTATTCTGGTCAGGGGTGGGATAATAAACATAGAATTGATTCATAAAACGTCGATTACGACTGGAAGAAACGATAGTAATTCCCTGTAACAAATCTATTCTTGTCAACGACATATCGGCCTATACTTGATAAAACACGGAAAGAGAACAAAGATTTGAAGAACCACAAGCTAATAATCCCACATCGTCGGCGTTTTCGCTATTTAAATTCTATATTGTACCCAATTATAGTTTATATGTACCGGTATATTAAAAGCACAGACACACGCGGAGGTAGCCTATATATACATGGCTCAGTGTAGCATGGAGTCATGCAGCTTATTATCCACAGTCCACACTGAATTAACCATTATTACTTTAGCCAGCTGGGTTCGATATCGGAGGGAAGTCATCAGATACAACTCTGACATATGATGTCCGAGACCGAAAAGATAACACAATTTTGTCTTCGTGTTGACATGGCAGCGGTTGATGCATATGGAGGACTGATGGCAGTATATGAAGGACTGATATAGGTATAAAGGACTGATGTCAGTATGTGAAGGACTGATGTCAGTTTATCGGGCGCTGATGTCAGTATGGATGATTGATGTGAGTATATGGTGGCCTGATGTCAGTATATGGAGGAGTGATGTGAGTATATGGTGTCCTGATGTCAGTATATGGAGGGCTGATATCAGTATATGGTGGCCTGATGTCTATGGAGGAGTGATATCAGTATATGGTGGCCTGAGGCCAGTATATGGAGGAGTGATATCAGTATATGGTGGCCTGATGCCAGTATATGGAGGAGTGATATCAGTATATGGTGGCCTGATGCCAGTATATGGAGGAGTGATATCAGTATATGGTGGCCTGATGTCAGTATATGGAGGAGTGATATCAGTATATGGTGGCCTGATGCCAGTATATGGAGGAGTGATATCAGTATATGGTGGCCTGATGCCAGTATATGGAGGAGTGATATCAGTATATGGTGGCCTGATGCCAGTATATGGAGGAGTGATATCAGTATATGGTGGCCTGATGCCAGTATATGGAGGAGTGATATCAGTATATGGTGGCCTGATGTCAGTATATGGAGGAGTGATATCAGTATATGGTGGCCTGATGCCAGTATATGGAGGAGTGATATCAGTATATGGTGGCCTGATGTCAGTATATGGTGAACTCATGTTAGCATATGGAGGACTGTTGTCAGTATGGAGGACTGATAACAGTATATGGAGGACTGATGTCTGTATATGGTGGCCTGATGTCAGTATATGGTGGACTGATGTCTGTATATGATGGCCTGATGTCAGTATATGGTGGACTGATGTCAGTATATGGAGGACTGATAACAGTATATGGAGTACTGTTGTCAGTACATGACGGACTGATATCAGTATATGGAGGACTGATGTCTGTATATGGTGGCCTGATGTCAGTATATGGTGGACTGATGTCAGTATATGGAAGCCTGATGTCAGTATGGAGGACTGATAACAGTATATGGAATACTAGTAGTAGTGTAAGCGTAAATTGACGCGCATTGACCCCTGATTTTGAGTGCATTTGTGGCGGATTTGTGGCGGAGAGGTCACTGGGTGCAAGTGCTGATGTGGGAGTGGGACCAAGATGGCGGCTGTGGGTGGTGGGACCAAGATGGCGGCTGTGGGAGTGGGACCAAGATGGCGGCTGTGGGAGTGGGACCAAGATGGCGGCTGATGTGGGAGTGGGACCAAAATGGCGGCTGTGGGAGTGGGATCAAAATGGCGGCTGTGGGAGTGGGACCAAAATGGCGGCTGTGGGAGTGGGACCAAAATGGCGGCTGTGGGAGTGGGACCAAGATGGCGGCTGTGGGAGTAGGACCAAGATGGCGGCATCGAGTGAGAGATCAAGGCATGTCCTGACTTGTTCTGCGTTGTACAGTTCTGCCATGCGGAGGATGAGTACTAGGATTTCGCTGACGTCCTAGTAATAAACATAATCTATAGGTGTTGTACCCTGTTAATAGGATCAGTCTAGCATCTGTACCACCCTAGGGTCGAGCGTTTATTGTCCCGTGTGTCTCCGCAAAAAATCAACAAACAAAATGCCGGCTCCAGGATGGTGTGGGGACGCCCTTTCCACATCACGGCGTCGATCCAAACCATAGCGCCATCTGCACACATTGACGCAAGGGAGACAACTCGTGTGGCCCAAGGGTATGGAAATAGACGTTTTGGAGCTAGGGGAGTTATTCATGGTCCAATGGGGTTATATGAGGTATCAAAGTGAAGCCTATGTGAGGGGGCATCTGACTGCACTAGCGGCTCGGGCGTTGTCACCATTCTGCGCATGCGCGGTGGCCCAAGGGTATGGAAATAGCCATTTTGGAGCTAGGGGAGTTACTCATGGTCCAATGGGGTCATATGAGGTATCAAAGTGAAGCATTCGTGAAGGGGCATCTGATGGGCTGGGTGTGGGGTTGAAATAGTGGCATTCTGCGCATGCGCGGTGGCCCAAGGGTATGGAAATAGACGTGTTGGAGCTAGGGGAGGCACTCATGGGCCGATGGGGTCGAGTGAGGTATCAAAATGAAGCATGCGTGAAGGGGCATCTAATGGGCTGGGTGTGGGGTTGACATAGGGTCATGCTGCGCATGCGCGGTGGCCCAAGGGTATGGAAATAGCCATTTTGGAGCTAGGGGAGTTACTCATGGTCCAATGGGGTCATATGAGGTATCAAAGTGAAGCATTCGTGAAGGGGCATCTGATGGGCTGGGTGTGGGGTTGACATAGCGGCATTCTGCGCATGCGCGGTGGCCCAAGGCTATGAACATAGACGTTTTGGGCTCGAGCGGGGTTTCTCATGGGCTGATGGGATCGAGTGAGGTATCCATGTGAAGCCTAGGTGAGGGGGCTAGACTAGGGTGTCGTTTCCATTCTGCTGCACAGGTCACGTGGGTTGTGACGTCACTTCCGGTTGGGGTGAATGGGGCGTGACCTTTGGTACATGTCTAGACTTGTTTGTGTGTGTTGATGTACTGGGGGGTTTTGTCCCCCACAATGGCGTTCACCTTCGGACGTGGTTTGGTGGGCCTGCGCAAGTGTGTGTGTGTGACGTCACTTCCGGTTTTCACTAAAACTACCTCCAAACCCAGAAGAGTTCCAACGTTCAACCCTCCGGGGTGTTTTCCCGGCGGGCCCCGGCGCCCCCCAGCGCGCCCCGGCCGCAGCGCGCGCGGGTTCTCCGGCCGCAGCGCGCGCGTGCGTCATCCCGGCAGTGTGCGCGCGGACGCATGTCAGGTCAAATGGTCACATCCAGGTCAAACGGTCCAATGTCCAATGAGACAATGTTGCGGCATCGCTATAGTCAGAGCTTGAGCACAAAAAATGGGATTCTAGATGAACCTGGGAAAGATGGGCAGTTCCATTTGGACCAATCAGCGGTCGAGAAAAAGAGCCAATCAGCGGCCGAGAAAAAGAACCAATCAGCGGTCGAACAATCAGCCAATCGAATTGGGGTACTCACGGTGTGCTTTCGCTGACGTCCGCTCCTACATCCGGGTTCTTGTACACCCGGGTAATGTTTTCTGGACATGGATGGGTTAGCTTTGGCTCCATTCTAGGCCACTGATTGGCTAATACGGTGTTCAAAGCCACTTTCATGCATTATGCTCATATAACTTATAATAATAATCTATACGTGTTGGACGAGTCTTCACTCACCGTATACACGCACTTTAATGAAATGCCCGCTCCAAACCTAGACCAAAAACACGTACTTGGTCTGTGGGCTGATTTCATTGGCTCTCTATTTTTACTATAGTGCTCTTGCATTCTAACATTCATGGGTTACATAGAACTTATAGTCATCAACATAATCTATACGTGTTGGACGAGTCTTCACTCACCGTATACACCTCCTCCATGATATCGACCTTATCCGCATACACGTGCAGGAAAACCTCGGGGGTCAAGCTGAGATACGCCAGTATCATATGCTCCGCCATGGTCAGTACGTGAATGGTACCAGAGTTGACTGTGTCTCATATTTATAGGGACAACCCCGTGAGATCAAAGGATCAGGTTGTCATGTCACTGGGCTAACTGAGTCTAGCCGGGTAATCAATGGCATCGTCGTCGGGTTCATGGCTAGACAGTTGTTCATGGGGTTCTGCCGCTGCTTCTCTCAGGGCACGAGCCCACTCCAACTCGTCTGATGATCGCTCGTCCGGTGTAAACAGCTGGTCCACGATAGGCACCACTTTCTCGAAGGCTGTCCACAGATCGGGGTCTAGGGTGAAGCTTCGCGTAGGGTCTTGGTAGCGGCCCAGGCGTGGGAAGTAAGGTCCACGGTATACGTAGATGGCATTGTCTATGTGGATGACGTGTCCATTGAGCTCGCCGCTCAACACCCGTTTAAATTTGGTCCAGCCGTCACGGTGTAGCGTCACCGTATTCGATACGGTGTCAGCGGGCGACCAACAAACATCTCCACGGTCTTCCACGAGGGTGACTTTATCTTCATAGACGTGTAACCCCACCCGGGGTGTAAGGGGCAGGATGGCTCGTAGGACGGGTGACATGCTTGACCCAATGGCGATCGGTGAATGACGCACACTCTGTCTGACCCTCGTATTTATAGTCCCACTGTCAATGCCACAGCGCCAGGGTCAATAGGGCACAGACTATTGTGAGGCCAACCAGCCGGCGCTGGTTCCGGCGTGAGCGCTCCTGGTCCATAGCCCGAGCATCAAGGATGGCTGTCATAGTCCAGTAGTGGTGAGTGATGGCACACCTCTCCATCGAGTGCACTCTGTCGAGGACCGCTTCTGTGAACTCGTTCAGGATCTGGCGTCGCCCCGCGTTATCGTCGCCATCTGCAAACATGGACCGGACCACTGCTCGGTAACCCGTGAATGAATTCACCGCGGTGGCATGCTGTACAATGCGAGTCGCATAGGGCTGGATCTCCGTCATGGCTCTGCAACCGTAGAAATGAAGGTGTGTGATCCAGAGAGACGTGTTTTATAGACCAGGTCACACACGCGCGCCTAGACGTCGGGTGTAGTCCGTGATACGTACTATTCTGATGGGTTAGTCCAAAAAAGAGATCCGGGGAGTACCGGAGAGTGGCGGAGATGCCCGAAAACATCCGGAGAAGATCGAAGATACCTACGGAAATGGCAGAAAACACCCGAATCTCACGAAAAAAAAGACTATAAAAATGGGAATTTTTAGGTGTTTGGTACATTCATCGGCTTGCCGAACGGAGCTATCTCACCTGCCTGCCTGACCAGCCTTCCTGTCTCGACTTGGAGGTACTTGAAGTGAGTGTGCTAAAAATAGATTACCAGCCAGCGTGCTATAAAAGGAAACCGGCCTGGCCGTTTCATCAGACACTGTCAATCACCAAGATGTTCACTTGTACTACTTGCCAGAAGCTGTTTACTCGCCCAGAAGATTTGCGACGACACGAGTCCTCCATCCACAACGGCGGACGGTATACTTGTATAACCTGCGCACGGTCATTTAATCGGGAAGATGCTTTACTGCGCCATGAACGTTCAATTCATAGGCCACCCAAGCGTCCATGCGAGGATTGTGGTCGGCTTTTCAAACTGACCAGTCAGTTGCTGCGACACGAACGTTTGATTCATGCCCATGAGCATGAACGACAACCTCCTACTGAAGAGGAGCCACGGAAGGTCAGACCCAGTGAAGATAAGCCCGGGGAGACGAACGCCACTGGTGATGCGATGACGGAGAACCCGCCTATACCCACAGTTCTGAAGAGCCTGAATATCCAGCTGGACCCCAGCGTTACGGTTTCGAGTCCTGACAACATCGAACATTTTCTGGTGGAGCCCATAAATGTTCCTAGCGATCTCTTACAAGACAACCATCCAATCAGTGACATCGATCGGCGCCATTGGTCCATGACACGGTACTGTTTCCACCCTCAAGATATCTACAATTTCCCACTAACCAACCGCACCTGTCTACGCAGCTACGTGGAAGCCATCTTCAACGATCAAACTACGGCCTTTAAATTGAATGTCGCTTTCGGCTACATCTTACGTCACAAAAAGACGGACCAGTTACAGTATTATTATCCCAGTGCCAACAACCATGTGTTTGACCAGCCGGTCACCATCATTAACCGGGGGTCACTAGAGACGATGCTGGAGATACTGGACACCGTGGATGCCTTGAGATGGGTGCATCGTCAACGCCCCAACATTCAATGGGTGGTAGAGAGGGTAACCAATGTCACGTTTTTCCTTACCAAGCTGACCGATCACCCCCATCGGTTGAATGCGTCACCCGTGCACTGATGAATATCATGCCGTACACACACTCTATGTCTACATGCTACTCGCTGACTTGAGCTCAGTAAACACTTGTACCTAATGTGACAATGTGTTAAATAATAAAACATGGTGTTTGATATTTCAATTTGTTTTGCTGTGAACATGCTAAACATACCCAGGGCGGCTCCCCCAGCCTGGGTATGATGTAACATTGGGGGTAATAAACTATATAAACATTGCTAAACTTGTTGTTTTTTTCACGACAACCGCTATCCGATTGCATAATACAGATCCGATATTCATCCGCGTG